>PVJX010048566.1:0-11448 GCA_004027295.1 Dolichotis patagonum
TGTTTAAATGTTGAACTCCCCAGCTGCCACTCTTCACCAGTTCTCCTGCATCCTTCATCAAAGTGGCTCCCTGACTGCTATGAATGTTGCTGATTGGAGCATTGGTGCACTGCCAGTTATAGTTAGTCACCTTCTGTTCACATTCACCTCCTCTAGGCCTGTGTAATTCTAAATCCATGCTTAAGGTATGGAAAAGTGGTTGTTCAAGATAGTATGCTAAGTAGGGAAAAAAGCAAGTTTTGAAACACTATAGGTTTTGCAAAATTCAGCCTTCTTTGCTAGATGCTGTTGATTCCGGCTGCTTTCATTAAGTCTATCCTGCTTAGTTCAGTTCTTAGCAGAATATGCACACAAGACATTTACAGAAGTAATCTTGTATAAAACTTGACTGTACCTCCTCTGAGAAGTTCTCCCTGAACCCTCTCCCATGAGTGGTTGTCTTGATGCTGTTCATCCAGGAGTCTAGGTCTGCCAGGAATCTTCCCTGTGCAATTGACTTTTCCCATCAGACTGTGCAATCCCTGATGTTAGGGGCTAAATCTTGCTCATTACACCCAGAACCTGAAGCTGGCAGGTACCTGAAAGAAGGTCAGATATCATGCACTGTGAGAAGCTGTCTGTGCTGTTCCTTTGTAATAACTGTCTTCAGCATAGCAGCCTCTATACCCCTCCTTGGTCTTCATTGCCTTCAGGGGTTTTTGTTTGCTTGTTTGTTTTTTGACTTAGGCAAATTTGGTGATAAAGACGGAAACCAGAGGATGTTAGTGCAGAGTACACACCTATCTGTTAGATCAAGAAATACACATTATGAATAATAAAGCCTCCCCAGGCTCTCAAGGAAAGAACTGTGAACCTTCTGGAGTCATGCTGAACAGCTGCTCTCCTGTCCCTCTGAACTAAACACAGGACTGCAGTCACTGGCATCTCCATGTGGCATCTTTTGTGTCTTTTTTTGCTGTGGACATTTCCTTGCTCGTGGACTTGTCTACTAGAGATGCTTTGACACTTCTGTCCTTTGCTGCTTCACTTCTACTTGAGCAGTGGTTATGCTTCATAATGTGTTTTAGGGGAAAGTGCATTTGTTCTGCTTGGTGGCAGATACACAGTGAATGTCTAGAACTCACTTCAGGCATTTAGACTATGACATAATTTTAAAGTAAACTATTACCATTTAAATTTAAGCCTGTTCTGGGCCACTGCTGTAGTTCAGCAGCACAGTGCCTGCTTGACATAAGGTCCGGAGTTCAATTGATTCCCTGTACCAAAATAAAATAATAAATTTAAGCCTCTTTTGAGAGATTTTATTTATTGCTCTTGTAGTGCCAGTCTTATTTATTGAGGTGACATGGCTGATATTTTACAGATGTTTGAAATAAATCAGACTTTGTTACTCAACTGCTGTAAAACTTGTAAAAAATAGCATGTGACTCATTTTTATGTAAAAATTGTGTCCTGGTACTTGTTTGGTACTTGATACGCAAGCTAGAACATGTCAGTGTCCATTGCCTCATGATTTGCAACCCTTTTCAGCCAGAATTGTTTGATATTCATCATTGTAGGTACTTTGTAGTCCTGCTGGAACCGGGTGACACAAATGCTAAGGTTTGGCTATATTTTAGAAGAGACAGTGATCAGGTAGAGAAGTAGGAAAGGACTCAGGTGAGTAGAGGGAGGGTAAAGGAGCAAGAGGGGTATCAGGAACAAGGCGGGAGTCTAGCATGTGGCCACCCTGCTGTGCAGACAGCCCTGCTTCTGCTGGGCCTGTGGCTTATAGCCTGGCAGCACCTGTAGGCTACCCACCACTCCTAGAATGTCGTGGTAGGCTTATGGCGCAGAAAACTGACCTTGACTTTGAGACAAGGTGGCTGTGGAAAACACACTCTGGGAAAGCTGGGCACAGTGGGTTTGAACTATGCACTTGCTGTCTAAGAAGTGAGTACCTGCCAAACTGAATTCTGTGATTGTCATCCCACACAGCCCCCTCCTGACTGGACAGGTCCTGGAGAGAATCGCCACAGAGTTCAACCAGCTGCAATTCTACGCAGTGCAGAGCAAGGGCATGCCTCTCCTAGACACAGTTCGTCCCGTGAGTGCTGTCTGGAGCTTTCCTGTTGTACACTGTTGAGGAACTCGAGAAATAAGTTTGTTGTAGTCTAACAGCATACCTGCTACTAGTTCTGGATCTACAGGGTTTTGAAGCTACATTGGAATTCTTTAGCTTTGTTTTTCTGGGCCCCTGCTTCCAAATTGTCACACATTTTACATATGTGGACTCAGTAACTGCTCTACATTATAGAACAACGTTTATTCCTGAATTTTATATAATTTGCCATATAGTATAATCAGATTTCATTTTTCCAAAGGTATTAATGAGGCCTGAAATCTGTAGTATTTATCAAAAAGATTTCCTCTGTAGCTTCAGGATAATTTGCTTTTTCTCATTGCATAGTCTGTCTAAATTCTGCTATGATGAACCAGAGATCTGTTTATAGAGATTATGGGGATGGGACAGACTCCTTGCCCCAGGAAATATGACTGTGACCTACTGTCACTGGGGGGTGAGGCACCAGTGAGTTTCAGAAGCTGCTTGCTGTTTGTTCCCATAGCGCATAGCTGGCATCACAGCCATGCTGCAGCAGTCCCTTGAGGGCCTCCTGCTGGAAGGCCTCCAGACCTCCAGCGTGGACATTGTACGACACTGCCTGCGCACTTACGCCACCATCGACAAGACGAGGGACGCTGAGGCCTTGGTGGGCCAGGTGCTGGTGAAGCCCTACATAGATGAGGTTTGTGTGCTGGGTGGCTGCTTTGATTGCAGTCTCTGCTGGGTTGGGATGAGGGGTGGCCAGAGGCCTTACTGAGGGGTCTTAGTTACTATAGGGCCAGCTGCAGGAATAGGGGTCCTTGGGCACAGTTGGTGTGCCTGTAATGTGCAGCTCAAATATGGTCTTCACTTGAGGACAGGAGTTTTGCCCAGTAAGAGGTGTGTCCAAACCATATTTAGTGATTTGTGCAGATTTTGTAACCACTATCTTGTGGGTGGAGTAAACCAAGGAAGTACACGATAGTGCTGCCTCATATGAGGTAGCACAGAGCTGTTAGCATGGAAGGTGTGTGAAGGGAACTGTAGTGCGTACCCATAGACCTTCAGGGAATGGTAACACTGGACCCAGTGCCTTAGTATTTATGGAAGATTCTGTTAGACCAGGACAGTATCGAGGGGGTGGTGTTCAGAGATGAAAGGTTTTAGTAGCAAATTAGAGGGTAACTTCCCAGTGCCTATCACCCATTTGGATTCAGGTAAATTATAGGAGTCAGTGCTTTGCCAGGCACAGTCAGAGAGCAGGTTACACTGCTTGAAGCTTCGTGTACACAGCAAAAGTTCTGATGTGCAGAAGCAGCATACCCTGACTAGTAGAAGCCATAAGACCTGTCCTTGGTGTTGGGAGACATTTTTCCAGCCCTGTCACTGTGCAGTAAGAACTGTACAGAGAAACTCCTGTGACTTCAAAGTGAAAATCTTTAATTTTTTAAAGGGGAAATTGAATCTCAAAAATAAAGATGAAATTTGGGTATTAAATCTGGACTTATTAGGATTACTAAAATGACCTTCAATTTCCTATGTTGGTGACTTACTATGCTTCATAGCTATCTTGGGGGAGGGGGAAAAGAGAAATTGTTTACTTATTTATCAGTAAGTAAAAATATTTTAATTACTGTTTATGTCCTTTTCCCCCATTGAACTGAATCTGATTTGTTAAAGAAATATTAGAAGTTTGTGGCATATTACGTAAATCATAGATCCATTTTACTTAAATTTGTATAATTACCCTGTGGTAAATCATCTATTGACTCCCAACCTTAGGACCAAAAACTAAAAAAACATGTTTTCTTCTATTTTTCTCTGTGTGACACCTGCCCTAGTCTTAATCATAACAGGGAAGTAGTCCAGGGTCAGAGCAGTGAAGGATGTGGTACATAACCCTGTCCTCCAACTTAAGTCATTTTTAAAAAGGTAATGTTTCCATTCAGGATCATCTGGAAGCAGGTGAATATGAGTTTATCAGCCCTGGTGAATGTCTTAGTTTGCTTGCATCTCCCACACGTCAAAAAACTGTGCAGCCAAACTTAGGAACTAATTTCAAATGTGACCTAATTTTTATTTTGTTGTCCTCCAATTGAGGACAGTGGTCATGAGGAATATTTTTTGCTTTGTTTTGTCCTGGGAATTGAACCCAGGGCTTTCACATTAAGCATTTTCCCTAACCTTTTTTTATTTTTTCCTAGTTTTTATTTTGAAACAGGGTCTCACTTGGTTACCTAGACTGGGCTCAAACTTGCTATCCTCTTGCCTCAGCCTCCTAGTGTGTGTGATTTAAAGTGTGTACCACCATGCCCAGCTGAAGAAGTATATTTCTTATATATCTTTTCTTTTCTCTAGTATATCATTTATACTTCTCTTTTAAGTGCTTCTTTTAAAAATGATACTCCTTTTCTTAGGTGATTGTCGAGCACTTTGTTGAGTCCCACCCCAACGGCCTTCAGATCATGTATAACAAGCTCCTGGACTTTGTTCCCCACCACTGCTGCCTTCTCCGGGAAGTCACAGGAGGAGCTGTCTCGAGGTAACGCCTGGGGGCTCTGCCTTAAACCCTTTGAACAATTCCTTTTAGCCCTGCACTGCCCACTGCTAGTGCACATCTGTTTACATGACAGGCTCGCATGGGCTGGTCGCTGGTGAGCCTCAGCTCTCCGTGCTCCCCTCTGGTGCTGTGAGGCAGGGGCCACTAGCTTGTCCCACTGAAGAGCCTGACCTTAAGGCTGTATGTTTGAAGGCAGAGCCTGTCCTTGTCCCTTCTCTGTACTTCTTAATGAATCCACTGTCCAGTCACAGTTACATTCCTTCCATGATTCTGTATCCTGTACCAGTGCCAGTTCAGTTTAATTAAAGAAACCGTACTCAGTATGAGGTCATCTTCTATTTCTTCTCTCAAGTCAATTTTCTCAACTTCTCATGCTTTCATAAATATGCCATTACTTTAACCATTACAGTAGTCCCAGTCTATTTGTCATCTCTTGTCCAGAAAAGCAGGGTCTCCCAGTTGGTCTCCTGTTTCCACTCCCTCTCTATCTCAGAAGTTCTGACATCCTTAGACTGTGCCTTTTTCCTGAATCATGGGGAGCACCCAGGCTCTTGGGCAGAGCAGAGAAGGCTCGTCCTGATCTGGCTCTGGCATCTCTTCACCAAAAACTCTGCTGCGCAAGTTGCCCTCCTGACCTTTGGTGCACTGGCTATGGTTCTGGCCACCTTTCCTCAATACCATTGCACTAACCTGCTTGTGTGTTCTTCTTGCCCTTGTCCTTGCCCTTACTGTTTTCTTTGTCTCCCTATGGAGCTGTTATTCCACATGAAAACCCAGGTGAGCCATTACTTCTTGAAGAGACCGTGTTTTTTCCTGAGGTCCATCATTAATTGTGTCCAGAATATGTAGCCTTTGCTTCTGCCATGGACAGAACTTCATCTAATAGAAGGTTCCCTCCTGCTCTGCCTGTTCTTCCTCACCCTGTGACCCATTTCTTGAAAACAGCAGCTGCCTAGTAGTGGCTGCAAAATGAGAGTTCAGAAAGAAAGTCCTTGTATTCATGGAGCAAGTATATTTCTTTAGAACATACAGGATGCAGAATGATTAATATTCTGCTTGAATTTTGAAGTACCCTCTGTGTGTTCCTCTATCTTTACAGATGAAGCCTTATTTTACGTCTTGAACTTGGTAATCACGAAGATCTAGTTGGATTTGGATTTGGAAGTAGAATTTGCAAAGTAAAATTAAAGAAGTCTTAGCTGTGAAGCACTCAGTAATTGGATTGACAAAGCTAGCCTTGGTCCTCAAATGTCAAGTTTCAATGCTTTGAAAGTTTTTGTCCACAGTTCTCAGTGTGGCAGAACTCATGCAGAGGCCTCAGACACTTGAGACTCTTAAGTCATCCCTGGCTTGGTTGCACTCCAGCCCATCACAGCACTGCATGAGTTTTATGTGTCCCTGCCATCCCTTGCCCCACTCCTAGCACTTAGTGTTTCCCTTGTCCTTTCTTGTCTTTTTACACACATCGCCCTCCACAAACATCCAGGATCTAGAGGCTTGCACTCCTCATCAGCCAGTGTCACCTGTTAATCTTGCAGGTCTTCTATTTGGGGAGGAATCTTTAGTTAGACATTTACTTTGTGAATGCAGAGATTCATCATTTGATGTTGATTGTACTATTGTATCCATAAGTCTTCAGTTTCGTTCTTTTCTTTTCGTTCACCCCCATGGACAGTCTGATGATACCCAATATGTTGGGTCCACCAGGAGAGCAGTCATCTTCCCCCTCTGTAGTTTTCCTCACTGGTTAGGTGAAGCTCTAATAAGATCATTGGAAGTTACTCATGGAGAAAGAAACAGTGCTTCCTTGATGACCTGTCTACATACCTTCTGCTTAGCAGGAAAATTCTAAAACCCTTGGGGTTTTTTTTTGTTGTTGTTGTTATTGTTTTGTTTTTTGGTTTATTTTAATACCTACTGGAATTTTAAGTCCCAATGTGTAATGACAGCTTTGCCATACAACTCAGGTTTGCTAAAATAAGATTAAATTGCTCACCATCTTTAAAGAAAATTATGTGAAAATTGAACATATTTTGTCTAGATACAAATATGACTATATAAATACATTACTTTCTAACTTGCTTTATTTTAAAAGTCCTAAGGATCTGTAAAGTCGTATTATACAATACATAGTAATCAGACTAGGCAGGCCCAGGAGATATTTGTCTGGAAACTGTTTATAGGGCTTTGTGTAAACATTACTAATCCATACTATGTATCCTAAATGCTTTACAAACACTAAGCCTTGTGATGACCCTTTGAAGTTGGTGCTATTGTCATGCCCATTTTTAGGAGGAAAAAAAAACATGGAAAGGGTTACATGGTGTGCCCAAGACCTGCCACGTGAACGCAGGTTTGCTGATTCTGAAGTACATGCTTTTATCTCAGTTTTTGAATTAGTTTTTGAATTAGAAATCCACATGCTACCAAGCGTGGTGGCACATTCAGGAGGCTGAGGCAGGCAGGAGGATTGCCAGAGTTCAAGGCCAGCCTGGGCTACATAGTGAGTTCAAAGCCAGCCTGAACTATATAATGAAACCTTGACTCAGAAAAAAGAAATCCGACATCCATGTTTTTACAAATGGCACAACAGAGCATGTACACACAAATATATTAATCTCAGTTTTCTGATCAAGCTTTGTATGAAGTCATGTAGAATTTTAGACCTGAAAATATTCTTCAAGAAGGGATAATAAGCTTTAGTAATGGAAAGCTTGCATCATTTGCAGACCTCTAGCAATGTCAAGCTTGAACACAGCGGTTGCTTCTCCTGTGGTAAAGAGCATTTAGGTAGCAGCTTTTATAAATGCAGAGCAGTGACTTTGCCTTATCCTTGACACTGGTGTAGTTGGGCTTCATGAGATGTGTCAGTTTTAAAATGACACTAAGATCCAGAAGTGCAATAGCACCTCAAGTATAAAAACAAGCTAGTTGACATATCTGGTCTTTTAAAAAAAGTTGGAATGAGTTTTAAGCTGAGCATTTTTAGTACTATAGAAGTAGAAGCAACACTGGAAATTTCTTCTTTGTAATTAGATTTCAGTGAACTTGACCAAGACTTTTCTCTTGTCTTAAAGTGAAAAGGGCACCACTGTTCCTGGGTATGATTTCTTGGTGAACTCTGTCTGGCCAGAAATAGCAAAAGGACTAGAGGAGAAACTCCCCTCGCTCTTCAATCCTGGGGATCCCGATGCATTTCACCAGGTAACTTGCCATCTTCTTGATTCGTGAAGTTGTTACCCAAGACTTTGGGGAAGTCATGTTCTCTTCTATACAGTCTTGGCTCTGTGCTTTATTAAAAACAAAAATTTGAGTTGCTAAGTGAACATTTACCTTAAAACACATGTATTATTTTATACATGTTGTGGTCTGTGACACTTTGAGGAATAAAAATATTTCCCTTTCATGATATAAATTACAAGTCAGTCTAGACAGCATCAATTGTGACTAGATAGCTAGTACATTATTTTCTAACTTACTTCATTTTAAAAGGCCTAAGAATCTGTGAAGTCACTATCTTTGCATGTGTTTTCCATGAAAAATTAAGTTTATATATAATTTTGAAGGAAAACAGCATTGATTAGATTTTTAAATGTGTTATATAAATACTGTTTATAGTTTTAAAAACTAGGAAGGCTTGGATTTGGGGGCAGAGTGTATTTTGGGTTTTGGTACTAGAGATTGAACCTAGGACTCTGAGCTATATCCCCAGCCCTTTTTAAAAAATTTTGAGGCATGGCCTTGCTGAGTTGCTAATTGCCTAGACTTCACCTTTGATCCCCCTGGTTTAGCCTCCCAAAGTGCTGGGATTACAAGCATGTTATGATTGAAAAGCTTTCATAGCTGAGATTTCAAAAGCACATTCAATGCTCTTTTCCCATGTGGCCTCTTAGCTATGCCCAGGATGTGACTGAGCATAGGACAGATACCTGAACCACACTCACCTTCTTTTCCTATCTCTTAGCCTTCTGTCCTCTGTCTTCCTTCTTCCTTGAGTTTGGGTTATGGTTGTTTTGTTTTGTTTTGTTTTGTTTTTTAATCTAATAAGGCAATCTTTGCCTTTAAGTGGTTTATTAAATCTAAGTTTCTGTAATTAATGGTGTATTAGGGGCTTATTTTGTATTTGGGGTACTCATTTTGTGCCCATGTTGCTTCACTCTTTTCCTGCCCCCTTCTTCATTCCTTTGCATTTTATTTATTCATTTTTTGGTACTGGGAAATGAACTCAGAACCTTGTCTTGCCAGGCAAGTGCTTGTGCCACTGAGCTATATTTCCAGCTGCATTTTAGACTTTCAAGGATTTTCTCCTTTATTCTGTGTTTTTCCTTCTACTAATTTATATATCAAGACTTTTTTTTTATTTCTGTGTATCTTAAGTGGAAGGTTGACAGAATGCTACTTTTCCACTTAACAGAAGCTAATTACCTGGTGTTCTTCAGCCCCATCCTGAACAGGACAGTGTTCACTGTGGCTTCCCACAGTGTGTGCATCTGTTCCAGGCTCACTCTTAATGTGTTATTTCTTCTGGCCTAGGTGTTAGATCTGTTGTTTACATAGTCATATAATCGTGAATTTCCCCTGGAGTTTGTCCTTTGTGTTGCGTACTGTTCGTTTTTTCTTGAATGTGGTCTTGCATCATTTTCTTAAGTTTGTCTATTAAAAGGCTTTTGTTTAAAGAGTGGTTTTGCTGGACTCAATGTGGGTAGCCTTGTATCTGGACCTTTGAAATCAACTGTTAATCTGTTCTTCCTCATTGTTAATGCCTCTTGTCTCTGTCTGCTTTTAAGATCTTCTGTGTGACTCTGGTATGCTAATTCTGCTGTGTGTCTTCTGTTAACTTTTTATTTCTACTTGGAAATATGTTGGATTTCCTCACTTAAGCTTTTTTGTCCATGAGTAGTGTTTCATTTGTTGTGGAGCATTTTTGTCCATGAACTATCTGTTCAGTTTCTCACTTCTGTAGCACCTGCTCCTGGAACCCTTGATTTCCCTTCCCTCACCCTGTGCACCTGCTGCATCTGGGTGATATGTGGGACCTGTCTGCTAGCACACTGATGTCTTCTTCAGTTGCATCTGATCTGTTTCACTTGTGCATCCAGTTTCCAGTTATCGTAGTTGTCAGTTTCAGTTCTGTTTGCTTCTTTTTATAGTCAGCTTGCTTAATTTGCTTCTTAATTTTAAATGCATAAAGAAGCACAAGGTAAACATGCAGAGTTTGGAGCTAAGTAGACTTCAAAACAGTTTAGACAACAATTTGGAGCTTTTTGGTCCCAGAAATACCCCTTATCTGTTCTCTGATTGTCCAGTGTTACAGCATATTAAATAATAGGATGACATGTTGTTTTGATAAATAGTGTAACAACTTCTGTGACGTTAAAAGTAGGACTTCTTAAATTGGATACAATGAGCAGGGTAAAATGCTGAGTTACAGCTGAACTGCTGAGGGAGCTTCATGGTTTGCTATGCTTCATAAAGGGTCACATTGACTGTGTTCACTCAGCAGATTTTTCCAGTTAGAAAAAAACCTTTCTGATAGAGTTGTGACTTCAACCAGTATTCTCAACCAATATTCATTGTTTGTAAGTATACTTTATAGGCCTCCATCACTTCCTTTCAAGACAGACTTTATGCCTTAATGCAACATGTTCCCATGCAGGTGGAAGTAGCCTTGTATTCCTTTAGCATCTAGCATATGCAAAGATTGAGGTTTATCCCAAACATGAGGAGTAGAGCTTTTCTACACCTCAGTTCCACACACCTACACCACCTTTGGGGTTACAAGGAACATTGTCCAAGTCTAGTTGCCACAATTTTAAAACCTGTGATTTTGATTGTGCTGAAATTCCTTTCTGAGCACAAGCCCCTCCATATTCAGGGTCATGATGTGGTAGCCTGGGACTGAGCCTGCCCACACCATCTGAGAAATATATAAAAAATGTAGCAGTGAGTTGGTAGAGCTTGTGGCTGGAGGAACAGAGAATCCACAGGATGATTGTGCAGCCACCTGCCAATGGCTGGTGGTCTGCTTCCTTTGTTGCTTGGTTTTTCTTTGGGGCAGCTTCTGCCTGACCTTCACAGAAAGGGAAATGATTCAGGTAGTAGTTTTTGGGTTTTGATGGTATTAGTCACTTGCCCTTATAGTTTTCATTCTTTCTCATCTATAAAATGGATATAATACTCTTTTCTTTGTTTCCTTTAAAAAGTTTTTTATAGCCAGGCCTGGTGGCACATGGTATAATCCCAGTACTCAGAAGGCTGAAGCAGGAGGCTTTCCATGAGTTTGAATCCAGCCTAGGCTACATAGTGAGCTCAAGGCTCAAGCCTGACCTACATAACAAGACCCTCAAAAAAAAATTTTTTTTTTGTTTTTGTGGAGAGGCAGTAAATTATAGCACATAATCCACTGTCTGTTCTGATTCTGGTGAATAGAGTTGGGTGCCCTGGAATATGAGCACTATTGTTTAACTAGCACTGGAATTAGAATAATGCATCTGCGTTTTGGACAGGCTTTGCTATGTAAGACTATAAGCCTGTCATCAGTTATGCTGGATATTACTTCATCCCTAAGTGAGAGTGTTAGAAGGAAGCTTCTCCAAGGTCCCTATTAGCTCTAGAACTATGCTTCGGCATGTTGACTTATCTTGATTACAGTTTCCAAAGCATGCTGTTTGTTAGCTTACCAATAATGAAAATTTCACTGTTTGTTCTTGTTTTAGAAATATACCATAAGTATGGATTTTGTAAGAAGATTTGAACGACAGTGTGGGTCCCAGGCCAGTGTGAAAAGACTAAGAGCACATCCTGC
>PVJX010048567.1:0-11425 GCA_004027295.1 Dolichotis patagonum
CAGGTTCTTGCTAATTTGTCCAGGCTGGGCTCGAACTCTAAATTCTTCTGCCTTAGAGTGCTGGGATTCCAGGTGTATGCCAGCAAGTACTGCTGTCCCGCTTGACTGAAGGGACAGGACAAGGCACACGAGGAGAGGGTGCCAAGGAGGGGCGGCTGGGGCAGCGAGGCTGCAGCCCTCAAGGGTGCTCAGTGCCCAACCACGGGAGGGACACAGCCAACACTATGGATGCTGGAGGACCCCACGGAGGCTTCATGACCAGGGCTCCGTGCTCCTGGGAGCCTCCCCAGAGGGGTGCTGTGCAGGGCAGATGGAGGACAAGGAGGATCTGGACAGAGCCCCACGAGTGAGGCCACACTGGTAAAATAATCCCCCAACTCAGACACCCCATGAAATGGCCTCAAACAAATCAGGAGCAACAGTGCTGTTGTGAAACCAGTGTCCTGAAGGCAGAGACGTGGCCACCTGCAGCAGGTGTCAGAGCCTGAGGTGGCCTGTGGGCGCAGTGACAGGGTCCTCCCCTCGATCTGGGTGCAGGGCAGGCTGAAGGGGAAACCAAGGATACCAAGGGTCAGGGAAGAGATTCCAGACCCCAGCACTGAGAACTGTGGTGGATGCTACAGCCTCCAGCGTCCCCTCCTCCTCCTGTCCTGGCTTTGCTGTGGGCCAGGCCCTGCCCATCACACACAGGAAGAGCTACAGCGATGGCCCACACATCGCATCCCAGGTGCAGTGGGCGAGCCCTGCGCACCCCACTTCCTAAGGAGCACAAAGTCCCCGGGTGTCCCCTGCTCCCTGAGCACACAGGGGTATAGCAGGCATGGCACTGGACACAGACATCAGAGGCTGAGGAACTGTCTTGTCTGATCCCAGGCACATTAGTCAGCTTTCCTGTCACCAACAGCTCGAAAGAGGAAAGGTTTTATGGGGCTCATGGTTTCGTGGGGTTCGGCCCATGGCCAGCCGCTCCCAGACAGGAGTGTCATGATGCTCAGTTTATGGTGGCCAGAAGCGGAGCAGGGGAACAGCACCAGGAAGGAAGGGGCCAGGGACCACACAGAGACCCCAGGCCACACCTTTGGCCATCCAGACATACTCAGAAGTGGACTTCATTAAAATCCCCCTAGTGGTCCAGCTGATAAGCCAGGATCAACAGTCACACCAGGGTGGTGTCTTTCTCAACAGCCGTCCGGGAGGCAGAACAGGTCAGCCACTAAGCCCTGGACCCACCCAACCAGAATCGCCATCACCACCTCTTGTTCTGAGCCCCTCAGGCCTGAGAGGGGCTGGTGGTGACCTCCTGCTGTCCAAAGCAGGTGACTTACCGACACGACTGGTATGATTTCCAGTCCTAACACGCTCAGCGTGGACTCTCTCCCTAACATGAAAGTCAGCCTTGACCGTATCTGTTTTGTCACTAGGTCGGTGATTTGCAGAAAGGGACCAGGTGGCCTTGGAGGTTTATTGTCATTATTATGACTTAGGAGTGATGGTCCCGCATGCCACGAAGCACCCTGGGTTCCTAGGAATCCTTCCTGGGCCTCTGCACGGACCTCGAAGCTCACCTGGCTGGACGCAGACCCCGATGTTCCCTTCCAGTCACGCACCTGCTGCCTGATGTCCTGTCCCTACCAGAGGCCAGGAAGGGGCGATCTGTGTCGGGTGCAGTCTGAGCCTCAGGCCTCTGCGTTTTTATGGCCAAGTTATAAACCTCCAAGAAATGGGGTTTATAATGGAAACTCTGACACCATCTAAAATATAGCAGCCCTCCTGGGTGCTTCAGAATCCAGCCCTAATTTATAAACCACGCAGGGATCCGGGCCATTCTGAAACTTACAGACAATAATCCAGAAATAGACTAAACCGGGAGGGGAAAAATGGCCCAAGAGTCTTCAGACCATAAAGTGTGCTCAGGCCGACAGTCCAGAAATCAAACCCACGTCACAAGCCCCGGTCTCTGTCCTGAATCTGTGTCCCCCGCTGCCAAGTGGCCCTGGCCTTGGTGGAGGCCTTGGCTGTGTCACCCATGGCCACCGATTTGTCTAAGGACAGGAGAGCAAGGAGAGGGAGCGTGCAGCGCCTGCCCAGGGTGAGATACAGTGGGGCGTTTGTGAGCGGGGTTCCGGGCGTGCTCTTTTACACTGAAACAAGAGGTGAAGGAGGCCAAGCTGTCACTAAGGGCAGGAGGGACAAGCCCTGTCCACCGGGGCCAGCGTCCTGCCTGGGAGAGACCCGCAGCAGACTGGGGAGGGACTCAAGCTGTCCCTGGCCATGGGCTTTACCTAGCGTGGGTCTCCGGGGAAGGGCGTTTCCCCATGTGGTCCAGCTGCTTCCGAGAACCCCGGCCCCTCCCGCGGGCCTTGGGTGTGTGTGCACAGCTGCGCGTGCCCCGGGAATCCGGGTGGACGGAGGAGGGGGCCAGGAGGGGAGGGGACAGAGCGATTCCGGCCGGCAGCGCGCAGTGCCCAGGCCTCTCGGGTCGGGCTGGGCCCTTGCCCTTCCTGGGCCCCTGTGTTCTGGGTTCCTCCCTCCTTGGCTCAGTCCTCACTCTCTCCCTCCTGTCCTTCTTTCTTTCCTGCCTTCCCTCCTGCTCCTCCTGGCCTCCTAGCCTCTTCCCTCCTCTCTCCACTGGCCTCCTCCCTGCCTCCTCCTGCATTCATTCCTTGCAGGGAATCTCTTCCTGGCAGCTGGGCTGGGTGCTGGGGACCCAGAGGTGACCAAGGGTCTCACCCCCGGGTGGACAGAGGGACGGAAGCAGCATCTCCTGCCCACTGGGGCCTTTCTGTAACCCCACAGCTTTCCCAGCTCCTGTCCTGACTAGCAGCCAGTCAGCTCTGTGGCCCTGGACCCCCTCAGCTGTCTGGTAGCTTCTGAAATCCTCTCCAGATGGGGTGCTGGGAAGCGGTGGCCTCGCCCTAGGACTGGAGGGTCACCCTGGGGCTCAGCCCGCCCTGCTCACAGGAGGAAACCTGGTAGAAAGCCAGTTCCCCGTCCTACCTCCATTAGTGGGAGGCTGAGCTCTGGGGCTCTACTCCCCCATCTGTAATGTGCTGACCATACTAATTCCTGCTTCCTAGGGGTGCTGAGCAGATTTAATGAGCTAACAAGGGAAGCACTTTGTGCCCTATCTGGAACATAGCCAAGGACTCCATAAACCTTGCTGGAATTATAAGTAAGAGTTTGTGGAAGGAATAAGTGTACAGGACAAAGAGGGAGTGGCAAGAGCAAAGGCCCTGGGGCATAGGCCAGCAGTCAGTTGACAAACATGTTTTGGATAGCTGCCTTGTGGCACCAGTAAAGGCCATGTCCAGGGCAGGACCCTGTCAAGAGGCTGGTGCAGATGACAGGTATGGCCTATCCACAGGTAGATGCCTTTTGCTGGGTGTGGTAAAGGTTCTGTTCTCCTAAGACGTGGCAGTGGGACCTGAGTCTGCAGCAGCTCAGGAGCCTCTCGGCCAGGTTCAGCGGCCTGGTGCTAGTGCTTCCTCTCCGCCCGCATCTTCTGAGCTCCTCAGAAAACACAGCCTGAGCTCAGCACTGTCAGTCACCTCAGTTTCCCTCGGAGCAGGGAAGGGTGGGGGGCCGAGCGTTGCTGGAGGGGAGGAGGAACAATGGCTGGGGTCCCCAGTGCTGGCCTGTGCTGCCCCCCAAGGTCTGGTCCTCAGGGCCCGGTGCAGCCGGGGCTTTGACATGCGGGCGCAGGCCAGAGACAGTGAGCGCACAAGTGTGGGCGTCAGCGTGCCTGCAAACCTGTGCGCACACGTGCACGTGTGTGTACGAAGTGTGTGTGGTGTGTACGTCTGTCAGTGTGCGCGGGAGTGCTCACGCTGAGTGTGACGTGTCTGTGTGTGAGTGTGTGCATGGGATGGGGAGTGTGTGTGAGTGTGAGTGCCCGGGTGCTGTGTGAGCCTGTGTGGGGTGTACCCGTGAGTCGTGCTGTGTGTGTGAACTGAGTGTGAAGCAGGAGGAGGGCCGTCGGCACACCCGGGGCCCAGCAGCTGGACCTGTGCTGCGGAGCAGGAAGGGCTGTGGGGGGCCAGCGCACCGGGGGTCCCGCATGTCCTGAGGCCGCGGGGTGCAGACTCTGCTGGGCCACCCTGTGTCCCTGTGTCCCTGTGCCCTGCAGTGGGGCAGGGGCCAGGGAAGCATCCTCCAAACACGTCACCTGTCTGCGGAGGTCCCCAGACCATGAACCTCTCTTCGGCCCTCACTAGGAAGCAAACGGAAGTGTCCCAGGAAAACCACAGCACGTGTGTCCCACTTCCCGCCAAGCATAGTAAGTTCATGTCTGTTCCTTAGCTCGTTTCATGCTCATCATAGGCATCTGCGCCCCACCCCTTGGGACTGGGAGCAATGGGATCCCGGAATCCCCGCCCCCAGAGCCCCAGGCTTGGCCCCTTCCTGGAGGAGGAAGCACCCATGCCTGCCCTGGAGGGGGACACCTGTCTCTTCCTGTAAAGTGGACCAAGGTGACTTCCCGAGTGGGGGCGGGGCCTTCCACTGAGGGAGGGCTCCCTCCCCACAGGGGTCATTCGCAGACTGCAGCTGCACCCCTGCCCAAGCCAGGGACCCAGCAAACACTTGGAATGCATAAGGAGACTGCCGAGCTGCCGGAGCCCATCAAATTTTTATTGAATGCATTTCCTCTGGAGAACTTGTGTACTAAATCCTGCCTAGGCTGTATTAGAGGAATAAAAATTCCACGCACAGACTTGACTGCAAATGCTCCTGCCTGGAGAAAGGACACACTTTCTCTCCAAAGCTGCTGCTTTACACGGAGGCCGGGTGTGGGCTGGGCTCGCCCTTGGCCAGGGCCCCAAGCGAAAGTGGGAGCTAGGGCTCCAGCGGGCCTGCAACGCCTAACCAGCCCCTCTGCCCCGTGGTGGACCTTGGGTCTGCCCAGGCCGCCCGCGGTCTCCTGGCAGCTGCACCCAGGTCCCAGCCCAGTGCAGCCGACTGGCTGCAGCCTCCTCCCCGGGGCCTGGAAACCGGGGGATCAGAGGGGGCTCTCGGCTTCCTCCCGCGACAGGGGCTCAGGGACGCTGAAGAACAGGGGACCCCATGGGTGACAGTCAGCCCAGGAATGTGGCTGCCAGCAGGGGTCTGTGTGTCACAGAATCCCCAAGCTAGTGCTCCGTAGAGATGGAAGAGGCGCAGAGAAAGGCTTGCAGCAGACAAGACAGAGATGCGAGTAAATCTGAGTCTCAGATAAACCACAAATCAACTTCGCAGATCCATCCTAAACTTTGTAGGGGACATTACTTATGCTAAAAAAAAAAAAAAAAATTGAAAACAAATTGTTGCTTATCTGAAACTCAAACATTGTGAGGCATCTGTAATTTTCACTTGCAGAATCTGGAGAGCTTGCCCAGCAGCCCACGGGCTTTCCTGCACGGTCCCCGTGACCTGGTGCCCTGGCACTCCCATGCCAAGTGTGGAGCCGGGCAGCGATGTCGCGGTGAGCGCTCTCTGCCTGTGGCTCTGGGGCACAGAGACCAGAAAGGGCAGGAGAAGCCTGGGTCCCCACTCAGCCTCCTGCCTCTGTCCCTACCGCACCGGGGCTCCAGCAGCAGCTCAACGACAGCGCGTGTCCAGGAGCAAAGAACCGGCTTCCCCCAAACCCTGCTCGCTTTCCTAAAGGGTCTGTGTGGGCCAGCTCTGTCCCCAGATGTCCCGCCCGCAACCCAGGGATGGCTCTCAGGCTGCAGTGGCCCCCGTGGGACTCCCAAACCAGCGGAGCGTGAAGCCCTGGTGCTTCCTGGGGCCTGCAGCAGCCATGGGCCAGGCCTGAGGGTGCTTGGCAGCACCCCGACTTGTGGCCCTGAGAAGGCAAAAGAGACAGGCAGGGTACTGGCTCTGCTGCTCTGAAGCTCATCCCGGAGGAACACACCAGCCAGTTCACCTCGGACCCCGACTCCGAGTTGCATTGTTCGAGAAGGAGCTAATGGGGAGGGGGTCCTGGGCGAAAGGGGGTGCCTCTGCTGTTGCTGGCAGTGCCTGGCACCCTGCCCTGGGGGGCAGCCACGCACCCTTGTGCCTGGGGAGCCTCAGCTTTTATGTTCAGGTCTGCACATGGCAGGAAGCTGGGGGGGACCAGGCCCACGGACAGGATCAGACGCTAAACTATCATGCACGCACATTCACGTGCAACGTACACTCGTATCTATGCATGCACACACATTCACACATGCACACATTCATGAGCACACATAGTCACATCCACACACATGCACACACACACTCACGCACACATAGCACACATGCGTGTGCACACACATGCATATACATGTGTACACATACTCATGTACTCACAAATCCCCACTATGCTGCTGACACGCCCTGGTGAGTAGGGAGATGCCCCCTGCCCCACTGTCCTTCTATATTGTCCCCCCTCCAAGAGCCAGGTGCCTCTCGGCTCACTAAGAAGAGGCAGCCCCACGGGCACTGAGTTCTCCAGTGGCCCCAGTGGATAAGGTGCCTTCTTGTCTAGCTTTTACCTTCTGATGCACCTGTTTTTTAAAAATTTATTTATTTGCAGTACTGGGGACTGAACCCAGGACCTTTGCACTGAGCTACATCCCCAACCCTCCTTATTTTGAGACAGGGTCTCGCAAAGACACAGGTGGCCCAGGCTGGGCTGCAAACCGCAGTTCTGCCTCAGCCCCCAACGCCGGAGCAGTAGGCTGACAGGTGCGCCCCACCGCCCTACCCGAAGCACCTACACCTTCATGATGGCCGACACCAGACAGGCGAACCCAACTTAGACACCAGTGGTTTGCCTGGGCTGTGAAATCTCAGCCTGGTGGCGGTCACCAGGCTATCGAGTGGCTGTGCAGCCTGGGAAGCCCATGCTGCTCTGTCTGCATCAATGCACACGGGCTGCGACAGGCCTGGGGCACAGACTGGCTGCCCCCCGCCTTCTTACGCACCCACATCCCAGTGCTGAGGGTTGGCAGAGAGCCTGGTCCGCCGGTGCCCCCTCACCCAGGGGGCCGAGAGCGTTCGGGTCTCACACGGCCAGTGGGCCCCCACGCTGCTCGCTCTCTCCTCCTCCTGCAGGCACTGGCTTTCAAGTACAAAGGAGCCCCAGCCTTTCCAGCTGCCCGCATGGGGCCGACCTTGGTCAAACACAGCCCAGCGAGGGGGCGGCCACGTCACTCTGCTGTCCCTCAGGTCCCGGGGGCCAGGTCTGCTGCGGTGGCTGTCCCCGGCTCCTGGGGAAGCTTAGAGAGCTGGCTCTGGGCTGAGAGAGAGAGAAGAAGTGGTTCCCTGGTTCTGAGGGGAAGAAAGGAGCTTTCATCCACCGGAGATGAAATTATAGCCAGGAGGCACCTGAGCAGGACCAAAATAGATAAGTGGGAACAAGCAGCCCCGCAATAAATTCCCGGGATTTGTAGTCTCTCCCTGACTGGTTTATCCTTGAGAAGCTCCAGGAGGGATTCTGTTTGAACAAGATCTAGGGGCCTCCAAGTTAAAGGCCACAGGCTCTCTGGTTAACCAAGTTCTTGTTAGCACAACTCTCCCTGGCGGGCGGGCGCGAGGATCTAAGAGAGAGGGAGGGAGGGAGTCTCACTCTGCACCCAGCTGGGGCTGTGGAGACGTGGCAGCAGGTCCTCCACTGTCAGGAAGAGGCAAAGTGTCCCTAGGACGCTGACGGACCAGCCTTGTGGGGCCAGGGAATGAGAAGCCAGAGTCCAAATCTCCGGCCGGCTGGCCTTGGGCCTGGCTTCTCCCGGAAGACCTCAGCGGGCTGGAGGTCAGGGCCAACTCATGACTGCATGGAAAATGGGTCCCAAGGTGACTGATCCTACAGCGGTTCTGATATCAGAAGGAATTCACTGCTTCCCTTCCCCGTCCCAACCCACAGCCTGAACTCGATTTTCCCTGATTAGAACTCAGAAGGCCACTTCCGAGGCCAGGTGTGCCTGACCATATCATCGCACGGCTGAAGCAGCCGGGTGAGAAGATCTGTGAAATGACATTCGTTCGCATGCAGCAGGTCTTCTGTCCCCCTGAGGGGCACAGGCCAGGGCTGCCGGGCCAGTCTTAGGCTTCTCTGTTAATTATGAGCTTATGCTCCCAGGTCAGGGCAGCAAGCACACAAGAGCCTCCAAGTTTGAGAGAGGGGCTTAAAGAGGGGGAAATCACTGGGAGGGTTACAGCTCAGGGGAGGCTGCACCCTTCCCCCCGGTCCAGAAGCAGACATGGGGTTCACCCCCATCACTCCTGTACTGGGAGCTACTGCCCCCTCTCCCAGGGCATGGAAGGCTGGACACGTGTCCTGCCCAGGGCAAAGCCAGCTTCCCTGCTGGTGGCTTGGCTTCTGTCTGGACCTGGAGACCCACATACCCCCAGGTCCTCATAGCCAGCCCTGACTTCCCACCTCCCCATCACGGCTTCTGCTCCCCAAAGACACCCCGAGCCCTCCAGGTCTGAGGGGAGCCCGTAGCTCAGGAGCCGTGCTCCCTCATATTTCTAGTTACTGTACGTTCAGACGAGGCTCCTCGGGTCTGCTGCCCAGAAAAGGATAAATATTTCTGATCTATAGCAAATGTGTTTTCCTTTAGCTAACATCTTGGCAGGCAAGTACACTAATCTCTCAGGAAAATCTAGGGCCTGAATAGCAAGCAGATTTTTTTTTCCTTGAGCAAATAGAAATTCTGAGTTGCTTTTTTAATGCTGCCTTTTTTTTTTTTAAACAGCAGATCTAGAGAAAAATCACAGTCCATTAAATCTGCATTTCTTGAAAGAAAAACCCAGAAGGCCACCTCCCCATCAAAGGCAAAATGAGCAGGGCTTGGGAGTGTGTTTAAGATGTACCAAGGGAACCGTGGGCCTCTGAATTCCTCGGCTCAGCCGGCGGAGGGCAGAGGCTCAGGGTCCTGGTCCAGTGGGACCAGGGAGGTCATGCAGTGCCTGTCCAGCCTGGGCGGTGAGGCAGGAGCAAGGCGACAGCTCCCCGTGGGGCCCAGCAGCACCCCACCCCTGCTAGGTGCTGTGTGACCCCACAGCTGTGTGCAGAGTGTTCCCCAGGGCCCCCATGGCATGGTCCCTCACTTCTGTGGCTCCTTCTGTGGCTACACTTGGTGACCCAAGGAAGTGACCCAACATGGGCCACACCAAAGCACCCAGCCTTTGCAGAGAAGCCACTGACCCTTGAAGGACACAGTCTCCTCTGCCAATTCCCTAGGGGAGGGGTGCTCTGCTTTTGTGTAATAAAAGCAAAGGTCAGAGCAAGGTCCAAACTGTGCAGACCCGCAGGCTGCTGCAGGTCAGGCGTGTGCTTGGCACTGTGCGTGTGTGTGTGTGTGTGTGTGTGTGTGTATGTGTGTCTGTACAACACTCAGGTCCTCGTGCAAGTCCACGTGCTGGAATCTCCCTTTGACTGCCCGGGGAAATTCTTTCTGTCTACAGTGCTGCCTCCCAAGCTGCCTGGGGCTTCCGGGAGCTGCAAGGGGGAGGTGGATGCTGGCATCCCGGGCCGCCAAGGCAGGATCCGTCTTCCCTTGGCCTCTGTCCACGCTACCCCCAAAGCTCTGCTCAGCCCAACTGGGCACCCGGGCCCTCTGTCAGTGCCAGTTGAAGCCTAAAGACTGAGGCTGGGGACCCTGCCTGACTTGCAGGGGATGTCAGGGACAGCCCTGCCCAGGAGGACTTGCCTCCCTCTCCTCAGGTGGACGCCCCCTCGTGGTCTCCATGGGAGTGGGTGCCCTGTCACCACAGGGGAGCCTGTTCCCAGCACCAGTGACATTGTGACAGCCACAGTCAACACCGACACCAGCGTTAGGGGCTGGAACCCCAGAGGCTTCCCAGAAGGGGGCCCACCGAGCCCGCACTGCCCATCATCCAGCAAGGAAACAGACTTGGAGGAGGCACTGCCCATCACGGCCTGGTTTCCCGACAGGAAATGGTATGAGTGACTTCGTTTTTAAACATTATTATCCTCTTGAAAGCAAAAGATAAAGGATGCCTCGGAGCAGCCAAATTACTTTGGCTCAAAAATCATTTTAAATACCATTTCCTTTAACAAGCCTACTGCCTGGGCAGCAGATCAACACTATTTATTTTAACCTCAGTCAGTAGGAAAAAAAAATCGTGAAGTGCCTGTGCTTGTAGTTATTTAGCTCTTCCCTTCCCCTCCCAGCTGCGTTACTAACGATAGCGTCGCACACCCACATCTCCTGAGGTCAGGCGAGCACTGGACGCACACGCAGAACCTGTGGGACCGTTTCTTGAGCCCAAACGAGGGCTCCTGTGTGTTTCTGGTCCTTCCAGAGAGCGCGGGGATCAGCACTGCCGCTCTTGCCCGCGTCTGCAGAGGCCCCACTTCCCCCTGGTCCCCAGGTGAACGAAGCCTAGTGTGACAGGCGGGAAGGGGGTGGAGGGGCGCCCAGGCCAAGGCTGCGGTGGGTGTGGTGACCCCCGGGGTGCAACCACAATGCTAGCAAGACACCCGGGAGGGTTTCAGATACCGCAACAAAACAAAATCCAAATGACGGGTAAACAGTGTTCATAGCACAAGGCTGCGTCGGTGGAACAGAGCTGGGGTCCACGGCTCTCCTGGCTTGACTGAGACACAGCACAGAGGGAGATAGCTTTGCTACCCAAACTGGAAGTCCTACGTTGAGGCCAGGTGTGGTGGCCCGCACCCATAACCCCAGCACTCTGGGAGGCTGAGGCAGGGAGTTTCCGTGTAAGTTCCAGGCCGATCCTGAGCAGTTTATCAACTTAGTGAGACCCTGAAAATAAAAAGGGGCTGGAGATGTTGCTCAGGATGAGGGCTCTGGGTTTAACTCTCCGGTACCATAAAAGAAGTCCTCAAACACCTTGTCAGTCACTCATTGTGTCTCTGGGGAAAAGCTCCTTCCCCTGCAGCCTCCAGGAGGCCATGTGCAAGCGCCCGGTGCAGGAAGAGGGCGCTGGTTCGTCCAGGCAGGCCAGAAGTACCCGGGGCTGCCCTGCCAGTGTAGCCCTGACAGGAGACCAGGGATACACACGTTGGTGCCACTAGGCCACTCACGGAGCAGAGGGACAGCTCTGAACACACTCCTGGCCACAGCCACTGGGCCTGCACTGAGGGCTGAGTGCCAGGTGGACAGGACACTCAGCATCCACCTGACACGCTCAGCAACACCAGCCAGGATCACTTCTAGGAGAAGGCAGTCACCGTGACCGCGGCTGTGGGAGGACGGGTCACCACGGGATGCATGGCGCTGGCTGGACATCCGATATCCCTGCGTGCGCACATTTCCTCCGGGACCCAAGCACCCTCCCGCCACTGCGGAAGGTCACCCCATCTGCTGAGCAGCGGACAAGCTGGTGACCAGTCCTCCCTTCTGCACGGGGATCGGGGTGGGGTGGGCCGTGGAAGGACATGTCCCAACCTCTTCCTGGCCACCGGCCATGCAGGCAGGGGCTGCTGGCA
>PVJX010048568.1:0-11427 GCA_004027295.1 Dolichotis patagonum
TGCCTGCGCCCCGACTTTCTCCCTACACAAAAGCTACCCCTAGCAGGTCAGCGCTGCCCTGCGCCCAGGAGCCTCAGCCCCTCTGCTGGGCCATCTCTAAATACAGATCCAGAGGGGCTCTGACAGTCGAATCTGGGGCACAGGGTTCAGTCCAGTCAGCCATGGAGACCACTGGTAGGCAGGACAATGTAAACTGGGAAATGAGCCAGTTTGTTTTTATGCATATTTCACACCTGTCTGTTTCCTTTCATCTCTTTGTGCCCAGGTCAGCCAAAGACAGCCAGCGGTGATGGGGAGTTGCAGGGAAGGGGCGCTCGACTTGGTCCCGAGCGTTTGTTGCAGGCCCCTAGGACCCAGGACCCCCCTGACACTGCTGTGCACAAGCTCAAGTCCTCAGTGCCTGGGGACACTTCCGACCCAAACCAGCCCCTGTGCGGAGGAAGGCAGTGCCACCTCTGGGAACAAGAGCGCTTTCCACTGAGCAGATGGCGCCCAGCCCGGCCCGGCCCAGGGGCTGCGCTGCCAGCCGCTGACCTCGCTGCTGCTCAGGTCCTCTGCACTTGCTGCTTTTGTCCCCACCTGAGCCCCACCCCGAAGGCCCCGTCCCCTGGAAGCCTTCCGATGGCCCGGCCATGGAGCCCAGCGTCCGGACTCCTGCTTCTGCCTAGAAAGCCCTTTCTGTTGAGCTCTGCATTCCTGCCTCAGCTGGGGACAACCCCGCGTGACTCCCCCACCTCGTGACTCCCCCACCCCTGCGGGCCGACGCCTGCCCACAAGCCATCCAGGCTGGGCTCCTGTGTCATTTCTCACATGCATGTGCTCCTGCACCCGGTGCCCATGCTCACACACGGACACGTGTGCACACACTCGCCCTCCTCCACCCACAGTGGCGTTGAGCACTGCATACCAAAGAGCAGAAGCCGCCCATGTATTCACACAGGGGGAGGCGGAGGGCAGTCACAGCAGAGACCTGTCACTGCCAGGCCAGGGCGCAGGAGCCCCACACGCCACTGCTGCTTCGAGCCACGAGGGGCGGGGACAACCTGCCATCGCAAAACCCTAAGAGGACAGGCAAGGCCACCAGACGTTGCGAACTCACAAAATGAAACACACTGCACACAGTTGTGAGCTTTAAATATTAAAATATATTTACACACGGACAACTGTGACCGAAACCAACACAAAACACAGTTTCAGGACGGCTGGCGCCTGCCAGGTAGGAGTCACAGGACCTGCTTGCTTTCCTGACACATGACACGATCAGGCATAAACTCTCTCTCTCCCTCTCCCTCTCTCTCTCTCTCTCTCTCTCTCTCTCTCTCTCTCTCTCTCTCTCTCTCTCTCTCTCGGTACTGGGGATTCAGAGGCAACACAGGATGCCAGGGCCGGCCAGGCAGCAGGACAGGACAGGTCCTCAACAGATACAGGGCTGGGCGGGACATGTCCGCTTCATATCTGCTTGGTGGTTTCTCCTTAGCGCTTCGAGCCTCTGACCTCCACAATGCATGGCTCAGCTGCGACCTTGGGGTGGCTCCTCAGGCCCCAGAATCCAGGGCATGGTCTCCCCCGGGTCTTCAGTGCTGTGGCCTCGGTGAGCAGTCAGCCCTTCCGAGAGCCTTGATAGTGCCATGGGCGCTGTGGCTCCTGTCAGGCCTGGAAGTCCACCAGCTGGCAGGGTCACAGGCGGCTCTGGAGCTGGACGTCTGCAGGGTTTTCAGAGGCCGATGACTGACTGGGCAGAGAAGCTTCCAGGCCATCCGAACACCCAGATGGAGACTTGTACAGGAAGTAGGCGGTGGCAAAGAAGAGGAAGCCCAGCGCCTGGAAACGTGGGAGGAGCCTGCTGGAGCTCACCAGCCCCGGAGCCCCCACCTCCCCAGCCGTCACCTTCTCATGAGGTCCTGGAACCCAGAGACACACAGTCCCCACCGAACCTGGACCCAGGACTTTAATGAGGGAACGAAACCAGTGCCTGTCTGCAGATGGAGACGGGTCACGGGTTGAGCATGTCTCCCCAAAAGATGTGAGCACGGCCTAACCCCGGGAACCTGGAAGCCACTCGGAAGTAGGACCTCTGTAGACCTAATTATGCTGAGTATCTCCACCTCAAGCCGAGGTTGTCCTGGGTCTCAGGAGCCCCAAATCCAATGACTACAGTCCTTGTAAGGGAAACGGAGGAGACAGACTGGGGCACGGGGGGGTGGCTGTGAGCAGACAGCAGAGCTGGCCTGCGTGTCCTCACATGCACACACGGGGCCACTGCTGCAGCAGGTGTAGCACCAGCAAGACAGGGGCTGCCGAGGTTCTGCTACCTCAGGCCCTTCCCCGATGGCGCTTTGTTAGGGGAGCCGGAGCCCGGAAGAGGGGCCTCTGCTTGACACCCTATGGGCCGCATCTTAGTCTTTGAGCCTCAGTTTCTTTACCTGCAACCTGGGGGCACAGTGGGTGTGAGAGACCCTGCGGCCGTGGCGTGCAGGCCTGGACAGCACAGCCGCACACTGGCCTCTGCGTGCACATTAAAGTTAACACCCGCTGCACTTGGGGCATTACCCCAGGGCTTCGGGTTGAGGCCTCGTCACGGGGCCCTTTGCACTGGCAGCACAGGATCAGAGGTCAGGGCCGGGATAGAAGGGCCTGTCTGTGCCCACTCCTAAACTAACACCACACAAGGGCCGTGGGGGCCCTCCGAGCATCCAGCTCAGGAGACAGAGCTAGAGGCAGCTCCCCAGAGAGGTCTGTCGCTTTAAAGTGCCGCAAAAGCGCCGCTCCTGTCCTGAACCACGCTAATCCCTTGCCTAGTTTTAAACTAATCCCAGGAAAGGAAAGCCCTGGCTCTGAAGTGGCAGCTGATCAACTTTGACAAGAGCCTGGGGCCACAAACTGCCGGTTCGGAACTCAGATCCTAGGATCCACCCTCTGGATTTTCCTTCCCGTAGAAGGCTTTGTACTCTGCCCTCTGGTGGGATATAAACCCCCTGCCTCCGCCCAGGTGTCCCGAGCCAGGAGTCACAACAGCATGCTTCTCCGGAGAAACTGCACACCTCGGCCGAGGCTGCGTGTGCACCCCGCTCCCCAGCAGACCTGCCCAGGCCCAGCATACCTGCGGGGAGCAGGCCCAGGCCCCTCCTGTCAGGGTCTCAGACCCTCCCTGGAACCACTGTGGGTAGGCAGCCCCACAGCCAGAAGAGGAGGCTGCTCTGATCCCGAGGCCTGGGCAGCCAGCCAGGGTGCTGCAGGGGTTCGTCCCAGGTGGGGGCCCATAGCTCCCCAAAAGTGGATGCATCCTCAGAGTCCCAGCCCCTCTGGTCCCGAGCCGCAGGAACAGCCATGGTGCTGAGGCCAGAGGCATGTCCTGTCCAGGAGCCCCAGAGCTCCAAGCTTGCTGGACAAGAGCTTGCCCTCTGCTCCCGGCGCTGCCGGCCACCCTACCTTGTACAAGAGCCCCACGATGAGCATGTAGCGACTCATGGCTGCATTCTGGTACACGAAGCAGGAGCCCCGCTGGCCGCACTGGTCTTGCCACAGCAGGCAGGCCTTGTCAATCACCCAGCCAAAGGCGATGGGCCCCGGGATGCTGCCTGCAGGGAGAGGGCTCATCAGCACCCCGAAGGGGCAAGGGTGGCAGGGGGCCCCAGCCAGGCGACACTGGCATCAGGGCTCCCAGTGGGTGCAAAGGGGCTGAAGTGCTGGCTCCCCTGGGCTCTTGGCGTTGGGGCTGGGAGAGCCGCAGGCTCCAGAGGCGTGTGGTTTAGGAGGGCAGAAAACCCTCTGGGGACACAGTGACAATTCACCCCCTAGTGGAGAGTTTGAGAATGGCGCCCTCCAGGGTGGTAGAGCCCCCAGCTTAGGGAGAAGCTATCTCTGATGCCCTTTTAGAGCCAACACACCGCACAACTCTCCAGGCTTCCTCACACTGCACAGTACCTAGGGTCCTAACTACGATCCACTGGATTCCTAGGGCGAAGGACCTCTGCTGGTCACAGACACACCTGCAAGGGAAAGCGGCAGCGTCAGAGGACCAGCTGTGCCGGGTCACGCACCCACACCAGCAGCAGCACACCACCACCTCCCCCGGTTGCAAGCATCATGCCATGCGGCGCCTCCTGCCACCAGACAGGCGGCCTCGGGCCGGAGCGATCCACACACCCTGGGGTCCACGGGCGCCACCTGCTGGTGCTGCAAGAGAAGGCGCGGGCGGGAGGAGAACAGCGGCGCTTACCGTAGAGTGGCCGTCAGTGCAGGAATGCTGCTGAGGAATGTAAAGATAATTACAACGAACACGAGAACCAGAAGGAGGGGCTTTCTCTGACAAGTTGAAGTGCATTTCCCTGCAGTGGCATGGCCCAAACTCGTGGGGACACAGCTACAGCCTCGGTACACCTGAGGAGCCCAACAACAGTGCTGATCACGGGGGGAAGGCCCGGGCCCTGCCCAGGTCCCCGGGATGGGTCAGGGCCGGGGCAGCGGCCACACTCACCTTCTGGCTGGCCGGGCACCCCGCATGGCAGGGGGAGTAGTACATGGTGCCCCCCGAGTCACACACGGGGCTGTAGTGCTCCTGGGAACAGCTGCAGTGTGCGTTGCAGGCGGCCGTCAGGTTCAGGTGGCCTTCGGGCTGGAGGCTAAGAACAGAGTGACAGTGGGAGAGTGGCCAGAGCCAGGAGGCACCAGGACAGCCTCAGGCTTTCTCCCTCCCAGGCCAACATCCGGGGTCTGTGAACTTGCCAAGCGGGTGCCACCCTGGGCGCTCTCAGCCCCAACCTGACCACGCTCACTTCTGACCCTGTCCCCCTCTGCCCGCTGCCCACACGGGCTCCCTAGTTGCCTGACTTGGTCGGTCTGTCTTCCTTCCTTCCTTCCTTCCTTCCTTCCTTCCTTCCTTTTTTTTTTTTAAATAGGAACTGAATTCATACGGCCCAAAAGGCATGCAGGAAAGAGTGCTGGGCACGATGACATCCCAGGGCCCCAGCCCTGTCCTCAGCTGTGTGTCACAGGTAATGGGACAGCTCATCAGCAATCACAGATTGGCATCTCCCTCCTCCTCCCTCTGGCCACAGGAAGTACCCTGCATCCTGCGTTCTGTTCCTCCCTCTCTCCCACCTGACAACGCGTGTCTGAGGCACACATGCCTTGGGACGCCCCTGAGCCGGCCACCCCACCCTCGCAACGCCTCTCCCTTTCCCTGCTGCTGCCGCTGCCGCAGGTGAAGCCACGGCAGCATCTCAGGGCCTCCCAGGCTCCCTGGTGCAGCTGAGGGCTCCCTGGAGACCCAGGGCCAGGCAGGGCAGCTTGCATGTGTCTGACCCTCCCCGGCTGCCACCAGTGGGTCAGACCCTCAGTTCCAGCCACACAGCAACCACAGGAGGTGACATGTGGGCACGTTTGATGTCAACACGAGGACCTTGCAGCTTCTGTCCTCCCATTTACAGAGAAGACCGAGGCCCAGGGAGGGCTGTGGCTCTCCTCAGGGCAGCACGATCTCATGGACAGCACTGTTCAACCCTTCCAAAACGCCACCTCTCCGGGGACCACCGGTGCCTGGTGGGCGGGACCACCCCTGCCCAGCCCTCACCTGTTGTTGTACCTAGTCGTCACGCCTGCCATGGGCACATTGGGGCAGTGCGTGAAGAAGACGAAGAAGGCGAGCAGACTGGTCAGGGTGCAGAGCAGACAGAACCTGATGATCCCTGGGCCTCGAAGCTTAAATCTGTTCACCAGGAAGCCGCCCAAAAGGGTGCCACCGCCGCCCGCTGGCACCACCAGGTACCCTGATGGGAGGGGCTTTGTGAGCGCGAGGGCGCTGCTGCCCGGGCTTTACACCTCTAGTTTACAGGGAAACCGAGGCCCTCAGGGACAGGTCCCTGTCCATGTGGCAGCATTTAATCTGCTGCTCAAGCAGAGCCACTGTGAGCCTCTGTCCAGGGCCTGCAGGGGGAGCCCCAGAGCTTGGACGTATGGGAGAGCACGGGACCAGAGGGGGCGCCCGCATAACCAGGGCCTGCAGCGTCCCTGCAGCAGCTGTGACAGCCCCGTGGATGCCTGCAACTGCCTGATGTAAGGTGAAGATGGGGGACATGGCTCCCGTGTTCAGAGGACACAGGGTCCCACACAGGAGGGAGCAAGGGCTTCCCAAGGAGGCCACATCAAAGCCCCCAGGCTGGAGGAAGAGGAAGGAGGGGTCCCAGCACAGAGGGGCCCAGAGGAGAGGGTGGGGTTGGGACATGTGAGGTCAGCCCAGCAAGTGGTGGGGAGGGGTGTCAGGGAAAGGGCGGGTGCCCCAGGGACACCACCAAGGTGGCATGTGGGCCGGCACTGACCAACACCCATGTGCTGAGCCCACTGTGAGCCCCTGACCAGGCGCACGTTCAGTGAGGGCAGCCACAGCACGGGGGCAGCAAGTGCTCATCGAGGGGCCCCAGGCCAGGCAGGGAATCTGGCCTCACCTGGCTGCACACCAGGCTGCCCCGCTCTGTAACTAGGACAGCGCCCCGCCCCGCCCCCACCCCCCAGGCACCTCTGCAGGGCCACCAGCCAGGGGGAAGCACCCCAGGATCCATCGAGTTCTCACCAAACAAGGAGGCAGCTTCCGAGGCACTGAGGCTGAACTGGGCCTCGAAGAACTTGGGGCCAAAGGTGGACATGCTGGCGATGAGCGTGGCCTCCGTGGCCCCTGCCAGACAGAGCAGGATGAACGTCGGGTTCTTCAGCAGGAGCCAGATGGAGCTGCACCAGGAAGGGGGACCAGAAACAGAGGAGATGGGGTCAGAGGGCTGAGCACAAGAAGCCCCAGTTCTGAGAGGGCAGCAGAGTGGGGTGCAGTGAGTGAGGCACCTCACATTACTCTGGAGACACTGAAGGTTGCAGCAGGGAACCAGCAGCCTCAATCTGACCTCTGGACAACCTGTCCCGGAAGCCACCGAAACAGATCCTACCGACTATTAGCACCACGGCCAGACTCCTGGCTGCCAGGGCCAAGACCAAGTGACCAGAGCCATGGCTCACTGCCTCCTGGGAGAGTGAGGGCAGCCGTGACAAGCAGCGGAGAGGCCTGAGGGAAGGCTGGAGGGGCCCAGCAGGACAGGGCCAGTTCTGAACTACCCACCCAGGAAGAGAAGCGCAGGAGACGCTAGGGGCTGGAACCAGGGGCCCCTCGAGGAGCCCTGAGTGGGCTTGGCTGGCTCCCCAGCTGTTCTTGGCTCACACCTTGCGGCCAACAGCCAGGACCAGGGGTCAGATGCACCTGCTAATTCCAGGGAGAATTTGGCCTGGCCCTTCCTTCTGAGACCCGGGACACTCCGTGAGTCCTGTGCCCTGGTGTACACAGTGCACCTCTCACCTCCAGCGGTTCTGGACTGGGCTGGAGAAGGCATCGCATCACAGCCTCTGCTTCCTCCGGAGAGGCCCCGACTTGCTTCCTAGAGCCACACCCAAGATGCTGTGCTCTGGGCAGGGCTGCCCACTTGGGGGGGTCAGTCACCCTCCCAGGGCTGGGTTTAAACAGTTGCCAAGGCAACAACAGAAAGCACCAGAGTCCCCCACCAGGGTGAGGAGGCGGAGCTGAGGAAATACACACATCTGCCTGGACCTGGGGACATAAATGGCCAGAGGGACCTCTCTGTTCCCCAGGGCCAGCTCTTCCCCCAGCACAGGTGACTGCAGGTGGGCTCGGTCACTTCCCTGTGCCCCAAAGTCCTGGGTCACAGAGGGCAGAGCCTTCCCGAGGCCACACATGGCACACTGCGCTCCCTGCCTTTCACTGACAGTAATGCTGCTTCCGAAATCTTGACGGAAGGCAGCTCTGCAGGAGGCTCTGAACTGTGCTTTGCTTACAAAGCTGGTGGTGCTGTCCAAGGCTGTCCTGTGGCTCCCGCTCAGTGAGTGTGCGCACATGCATGCTTGTGTGTGAGGTGTGCTAGGGATTGAACCCAAGGCCTTCACATTGCACCTGTGGGGCAGCTCTGCACACCCTGACGCTCCCCAACAGCCTCGGGTCCCTGATGGGGAGACACGCTCGCTGCTCAGACCTGCTCTGGAGCAGCGCTCGTCCCGAGGCTCCTTTGTCCCCTGCGCTGATTCCAGAGGGAGCACCAAGCCCTTCAGAGTTCACATTCTGGCTTCAGGGTTAGAAAGCCGGTCTCTCTGGCCAACTACAGGGCTCCCGGGGTCAGCAGAGGAAACAGGATCTAGAGAGGAGCCCGTCCTACAGCAGGTGCCGGCGGGTTGGGTGGGCAATGCCTGGTGGCCGCTGCCAGGTTCCCTGCCCCGCCTGCCTGGCTCCAGGCGGATGCGTTAGGATGAAGGTGGCGCTGTGTGACAATGCAGGGACTTCCTGGTTTCTCGGCCAGCACACTTGTGCTGATGTCACCCAGAGAACTGAGGTTTGAGTGCAGGGCACATGTCCCAGAACTCGTTTGTACCAGCAACTGGGGAACCAAACCTGAGCTCAGCTTCCTGTCCCCGACACAGCACCAGAGGCCCAGGCTCGAGGTCCGTGCTGCACAGCTCGAGCTGGCGGCGCCCCCTATTGATGAGTGGGCCCTGAACACTCAGCACCCCCTCAACCACGCCCCGTGGCCCCCTTCACCTCTCCCAAGCCACGGTGGAAGCATAAAGCCCTGTGAGAGACCTCAAGGGCCAGCCCTGCTCCTCCCCAGCTTGGGGGCTCTCTGCAGAGCTACTCTTGTCCTCACCGTCCTCCCATTCTGAGGTCAGGCTGCAAGGACGCAGCCCTAGCACCGCCGGCCTTCTGCCTGCACATGCTCAGTTAGATGCCACCATTCACAAGCCCAGGGCATGAAACAAAACACTGCCCTGGGCCCCAGAGGCTGAGGACTACCCCAGAGGTGGCCGCCAGCTCTGTGGGCAGTCCTGTGGCAAGCACAGTCATGTAAGGACAGCACCCTGGGTCCCAGGGGCCCCTAAGTTCCGAGCCATCTCTCTAGGACCCAGGTGGCTGAGACCACATCCTCTGTGCATGAAGACAACAAAGCCAGGCCAGGTACTGGACCCCCAGAGGGCGGGGACACAGTGAGAACCACAACCCAGGAAACCACGCTGAGAGGATGGAGACTGGGCCGTGAGGTGGGATGAGCAGGGGCAGCAGGAGCAGCAGGGTACCAGCCAGAGCCCAAGGGCAAACCCACAGCTGATGCCCGGTGGAAGGTGACAGGTAGGGCAGGACCCCGGGCTCAGGGCGGCCTCTGGGGAGCCCTGGGGTAGGCTGCCAGGGTCAGGAAGCCTGCTGGGGTGGATCAGATTTGTGCCAGGGCCATGAGGCACCATGGGCTGGATGGATGTGGCTGAGGCCCTGCCCTGGTCCTACAACCATAGTGGCTCTTGGTTCCCTGGCTCTGGGCCTGCTGTTCAGAGGCTGTGCTGCCCACATTTCAGGGCTTGGTGGGTCATGAAACTGGCTTAGGAGCTATGGGCTCACCCAGCCCTGGAGGGCTGTGCTGACCTCCACATGGTGCCCAAGTTCCCCGCCTGGGTCCTTACAGGGGCAGGTCTCTGATGGTCTTCCCGAAGGCCTGGCCGCTGGCTGTCCTGGGGTCATGGTCTTTCAGCTGCTGCGTCTCTGCCGCTCTCATGATGACATAGCGCTGGGAGCCTGGAAGGACAGTCAGCCAGCGGGGGCTTGGGCCTCTAGAGGGCAATGATGTGCGGGGCCCATCCTGGGCGGGGAATGTCGCCCCTGGCGCCCTGCGGCCACTACAGTCCTGGTGCGAAGGACACGCGCAGGGCAAGGTGGAGGAGTGGCAGCCAGACAGCAACAAGGGGCCTCGAGGCAAGCAGAAGGGCCCTGCCTTGCTTCCTGCTGGAGGGGCAGAGGGAGGCCGCCAGACTGGACGGTGCCCTCTGCTGCCCAGGCCTGCCCTGCCCATCACTCGGCATCTTGGGGAGGCCCAGACTCTGGTCTTGTTCCTAGTCAGTTGAAGTGAGGAGGAGGGAAGGGACAGGGACCCTACCTCCTAGAGTGGGCTGCTGGGCTGGGGCAGGAAACTTACCTGGCAGCTGCCGGGGGTAGCCAAGGATGGGGACAGCAGTGAGCAAGGCTGTCACCCCGGCACCCAGGAAGCCAATCCACCAGGCACCAACCCACAGTGGGCTCTCAGGCGTCAAGTATGTCCTGTAGGAAGAGGCAGTGGCATGGGGGTCATCAACTGGCCTCTGTCCCGGGGGCACACACAAACACACAACATGCATAGGTGTGCACGCGTGCACACACACACACACACACACACAGTGACTGCCTGCCTCCTCCTCTGACTACGCGTCCAGGGTCGTGCGCACACCGCTGAGCAGAGGTCCACAGCCCTGCAGCCACCCCACCCTTCCCTGCAGACTGAAACAGGACACCCCAGGACTGCAGGCTCCACCCCGCCCTGCTCTCTGGATGGTACTCAGGCCCCTTGCTCCACAGGCCAAGGCTAGGAGCAGCAGGCTCTCCAGGCAACAGGGGCCACAGAGGGGGATAGAGGGGGACCTAGGGACCTAGGAGCGCAGGGACAGAGGCTCCGCTGGAGCTCACTGAGCTCCCGCTGGGGATCGTGACAGGCGAGCCAGCGCCTGCACACGAGCTGCTCTCAGACCTCAGGTGAGAAGGAAAAGCCGCGGGAAGGCAGCAGCCAGCAGAGCGCTGGGCTTCTAGGCTGCAGCGTCCAGGAGACTCGAGGGAGGCCACGGCCCACGGGCAGCCAAGAGGGACGGCAGGGGCGCGGTGACCCGGGACAGTAGCCAGGCGGTGGCGGTAGCAGTGCTGTTCTGTTCTGTTGTAGCAGAAATGGGCCAACGCCGCGGCCTCCCGGGCCGGAACACTCTCCTCTCCCCACCCCCACCCTGCTCTGAGCCAAGTGGGCTCAGACCCAGATCCCAGGGGGCCACAGGCAGCCAGAAAAGCCTCCCGATCGGATCCAGGGGCGAGAGCCCCCACCTACCTCCAGCCTCTGCACAGAATGAGCGCACTCGACCCCACGTTATCAACCTAGGGCCAGAAGTGGCTTTTCTGAGAAGGCAGAGCGCTAGAAACCTCAGCAGGGCGCCATCTGCAGAGAGAGTCCCAAGGTGGAGCAGCGGCCGGGAGGGCAGAACCAGAGCTGACCTCTGTGTGGCAGCGAGCAGAGCCCTGTGTGCGGCGGGTAAGCACGAGCCTCCCTTCCTCCCATCCCCAGCTCCCTCTCTTCTCCTTACCCTCTCTCCTGCTTAAATTTACAAAATTTGGTATCACAAACAAAGATATCAGGAAATGAACGACACAAATTATCTCTTGCTGGCCGCAGGAAGAGCCATAAAGTGAGGAGCACTAGAGAAACCGTGGCCAGGGTTTCTGAGGCGCCGGGGCCTGGGTGCCCTCTGCCATGGGCTTCCCCAAGTCCCGAGGGCCACGCCAGTCCTGCATTCCTCCTGCTCAGCCAGGCCAAGAACCGGTTT
>PVJX010048569.1:0-11449 GCA_004027295.1 Dolichotis patagonum
TATAGCAGCACAATTTGTAATAGCCAGATCCTGGAAACAACCTAAGTGCCCATCAACTGAGGAATGGATAAAAAAGTTGTGGCATTTTTATACAATGGAGTACTACTCAGCTATAAAGAATGATCACATTGAGATATTTATAAATAAATGGACACGACTTGAGACCATTCTCTTAAGTGAAATAAACCAAACTCACAAGAGTAAATACCATATAGTCTCCCTAGTATGAGAGTTGATGAGAGTATATATGATTTTATGGTAAGCATCAGTCCCCATCTTACAGCTTTGAAGCCTTTCAATGTTTTCAATCATCAGTTGGAATGGTTTTATTCTGTTTTGTTTGACTATACCATGCGTGATGATATGAACAACTGTTTTGAAGAAAACAAAACATTATGACAGCTATTGCTGATTTAATATCATCCTTCTTAGAAGTCCTACCATGCTTCTATTCTTCTATTACCATTGGTTCTAACTATCACATTGTGTCTTATTGGGATTTGAATATGTGTGATAGTTTAAACAAAATTTTTCTATTGAAAATGAGATATTATAGTATTATATAGAAATGAGATATTTTCTGTTATTCAGTTCAGAAAGCCCTGTAATTCTTTCACTCTTTGCATGGTTTTATACTATTGTGTTATGTTTGATATTATTGTATTTGAAACTATGCTCAACTATAACAGAGTAAGAAGAGATATTATGATAGCTACTGTTGATGTCCGGTTGTCTTAATGTAAAGTACTGTGTTGCCTATGTTGTCCTGATCTGCTCTGTTCTGCCCTCTTTTGTTTTATTCTCTTTAAAATAAAATAAAAAAAATAAATTGTATTTCACCTTGATAGCCATCATCTCAGCCTGTGTTTCTCTGCATCATCTGGTAGCCTATGGGGTTTGGGGGATACCTTGGCTCTTCTTGTCTCCCAACTCACACGCTGGTAGAGGCTGGTGTCTGGTTGTCCTCCCTGCAGCTCTCACATGGCACCAACTCACAGGAAGTGGCTGGTTTCTTGTTCTCCTCCCTGAGTCCCATGCTTTTATGGTTTGTCATGAGCTAAACTGTGTCCTTTTCAAGTTCATATGTTCAAGTCCCAACCCCTACTATTTTTGAATGTGACTATATATGGAGATAAGGCCATTGAAGAGGCAATCAAGTTTAGATGAGTTCATAAGGGTGAGGCTAATCCAATATGACTGGTGTCCTTACAAGAAGAAGAGCTTAGGACATAGGCAACACAGGTGAGTGAAGAAAATGATCGTCTAAGAAGAGAGACCTCCAACGTGAAACCAACTCTGGCATCTTAATCTTGGATTTTTCACCTCTAGAATTGTGAGAAGATAAATTTCTGTTGCTTAACACACTCAGTCTATGATACTTATTATGGCAGCCCTTAAATCGAAAACATGATCATCTTTTTACCTTTAAACGTCATTAGAAAGAAAAGTTATTCTTCAAAGGAGAAACAGTTGTTGGGATTTCATTATCTCCCACTTTATACATTCATACTGAAATTTAGAGACCTGGTTGTAATGAGGCTATTTGCTTTTTCTTTTTTATGATTGTTTCACAAAGGTTACCTGAAGACACTGTTAAGTCTAGTATAGTCATTTTATAGGTATGTAGCTCTCGTTATTATTATTATTTTTTTTGCTAAGGCATAGGGAAACACGTTATAGCTTTCAAGTTAATTCAAACTACTTCCTTATAATGAATTCAATTATCAAAATAGTTCATATATAAAATCAGGTTTACGTAGAACATTCAACTACATGCACAACCAAAAAAGGAAATAAATAGATATTTTCAAGATGCTACGGTCAAAGTGGTACCTAGAAATCTTCCAGGTAGGAAATCTAACCCTTTCTTTTGTATCTGTGAAATGTGCAGACACGTACAAAAGGCCTGGGAAAATTCAGGGGAAAACATTCCTTCATTCTTAGAAGAAATTTTGCAAAAATTTAAAGGAAAATAATAGAAGGAGGACAATTTGGAAAGTACTATATAGGTACCTTAGAAGTTGTAGCAAACAATATTAGATTTGGTGGTTCCAGCTCATAATTCTCTTTTCAAAGTGCCATCCTATGGGATTTACATGGAATTATATTTAAAATACTCATTTCTCATCACAATGCTTATTGTGATTTAGATGTTACAATTAAGCAGAGTACAATCTGACATCACCTCTGTCACGACAGCAGATTAATAGGCTACACCATCTGCTGCTGGATTGGATACAGCTGTGAGTTCAGTTAGTGGACAGCCAGTCTAAAGCATTTAAGGCTGCTATACAAGCAAGGCACACAGCTCTCACTTCTCTCCCAAGCAGATATTCTGCTTTCAAAGTGCTCAAATGTCCAGTCATTTGATCATGTGATAAATACATGTTGAACTTTTGGCTGTCCCCATCCTTCTTTGAGACTAACACTTTGTTTCAGGTACAGCCAGTTTAAGACAATAGGTATTCAAAAAAGAAATAGTCATTGTGCTGTCATTGTGCACAAGACCAGGTGGGTGCAAATATCTCAGTTTATTGCTTTGTTTGGCTTACATTATTTCCTTCGACCCAGACCTTCTTTCCAAAATCTGTTTTGTACTCTGCTGGAAGATGTAGCTCTTCCTTCCCAAAGGAAGAAAACCAAATTGTTTTTAGATTAAAATGTCATTTGCCTCCCTCAAAATGCAAAATTCAATCATACAAATGACTGTACAAATGACTATGGAGGCTGGTTCTTCGTTTCCAATGTGGTGTCACTTAGAACAAGATGTTCTTCAACAGCTGTTATGCATTATTGTGGAGGTTGAAAGCCCATCCCACCAATCACAGCAGAAGACACTCAAATCTGCAACTCCTTCCCTCAAATGAATTACTTCAGGCTCTAAAAATCTTAATCGTCAGCAGCAACCCAGAGAACAGATCACATAGGGATACCTCACTCGGAGTACAAGCCAGAGACAGAGAGTGGGAGTGGTCACTTGCTGTGTGGTCAGAGGACAGTAAGGGCTTCTTTTAACTGATAATTCTATGTGGTTAATGCACAAGGGATCTGAGAACTATAAGAGTAGGAAAGGTCACAGATTGGTGGCATATCAGCTGTGTTTAACCTAACTGATACCCCCTCATTCCAGAGAAATACTCCCCTGACATTGTTGTTCTTCTCTGCTTAATATTGTTTTTTTAAATTAAGTTCAGACATGTTTTCAGTATTTATCTTTTTTTGTGGTGCAATTTAAACAACACAACTTTAGTTTATGAACTACTCATATTATCTAGCCTCATGATCGACGGGGAAAGAACTAATTGTTAGAAACACCTGGCAGAAAACTATTCAGTGGGAATGTACAAAACAACAAAATTATTCTAGTGTGCTCAGATGACTCTTATCCCCTAAAGAGGGAGCAATAAAATTAAAGTGCATTGGCTTTCTTATTTCACATAATGGTGAAAGGATGGGAAGTATTTACTGAGTGATTATGTGGGACCAGGCCTCAGTATAAGGGATCTTCATATACACCATCTCATATAGTTCTAGAAAACCCTATTAGGTTGGAATTATTTCCATTTTTATAGATCATGATATTGAGGCTGCAAATATATAGATTTCCCCGAGTTTCTATACAGAGAGTACATTAACTAAAATTTGACCTGACTCTGTCCTCTTTTCACTACAAACTTCAATTTCAGTATACGACTTTAAGAAAGTAGATTTCAGTAAATCTCCACCTTAGGTGATTTGATTTTTAGAGTATATACTGTATGAGAATATGATGCCTTTGAGGCAAATTACTTATAACTCAAGTAATAAAATTTTCTCTTTTTTATTTCCACTCATCACATTCTCTTCCCTTTTCCTTTTTGCATGAACAAAAGAACTTGCTATAGTGTAAAACAACACCAGGAAAAATGTGATCAGAACCCTCTAAAAAATATCAAAATATTATTCCAGGAGAACCCATATTCTGTAATTCATCCCTTCATTCAAAATGACTCTCTCAAAAATCAAATACTACTTATGCTGAAAACAAACAACATACAAAGAAATATATAAATCAGAAAAAATTCTGTGTGTGGCTCTGATGATAGCTAGTGGGCACCTCACCAAAAAAAGAAAAAAAAAAAAATATATATATATATATATATCCTAGACCTCATTGCAAACTGAGGATTTCATATGGGCAATGAATGGTAGTTTCTTTTGTGTGGCCACTACTGAGAAAGTTGGTACAGGCCTGAGGGTTTGACCTAGGATTGGAGTCAAGGGACAAACCAAGCCAGCTCACATGGTGCAGAAAAAATGTGGGAAACCAAGGGCAGTGAGTCAGGGGCATGGCTACAAGTGAGGGTACAGAAGAGGTTAACATAGTAGAGGCAGAAATCTGGGCAAGCAGACAGGAAGAAGAGTAAAGACAACTACCGTGAATGGCTCTGATGCATCTGAAAACATTTTCCACTTTGGGACTGCTTAGCTTTTAAAGTATAGCAGATGTCAGGTGGGTGGTACATGGTAGGGCAGACAAATCTCTAGGCTAGAAACCCAGAAATATTATCCATAAAATTTATAAGAACTTTTTTTGTTGTTATTAGCATGTTAATATAGGCCAGCTCTCCCCAGTCACACCACCCAGTGGCCCCTTTCTTCCCTGAGAGAAAGTGTTTTGTCCTCTCCTTTCTGTGAGCATCTTGCTATTAGGCCTCTTACTGATACACGCATAGTGCTACACTTCATTTTTACATATTTTCTTACCTGCCATTTTCTGTTATCTGTATTATTTCAAAAGTGACTCATGTGCTTTTGTGTTTTTTATTTAATTCTATAACCATGAATCTGCCACCTTTTAATAAAATTTCCTGTAAGCAAATTAAGCCTATGGAAACAGAGCATTCTGTCCGTATGGATTGGGGCGCAGCACACCAGCATCAAGAGAACCCCGTAGGTATGAGCGCAGCAGGAACCTGGCCTTTTAAATACACTTCTCTTTAGTATTATCAAAGAATCTGGTGAGTAAAGAGTCCCCCTGGAAAACAAAGTCAGCATTTTTATGAACTTCCTTTGTAATAACTATGTAAAGGATATTGTGGTTCAAACTTGAATTATAAAACATTGAAGTAAAAATCATTGTCAGCGGGTTATTGTGCTTACAGTAAAATTGGTATGATTCTCAAAATAAAAATCAAGAAACAGTTTTTATAACACAAAAGTGGGCACGAGTTGGAGTGGGTACCTCTGAGTGTTTCTCCTGGCTCTTCATCACGTATAGGGAGAAGGAGCTCTCGGGGCTGTGTGTTTTGCTCAGTGTTCTCATGTGTTGAGAAGAGAAAAAATGAATTTTAGGAAATATCATGGAGGCAAAGGAATATTCTGTCAATCCCTCTATTTCCTCTGAATGCACTTTAGAAAATCAGAGAGGTATTGTGACTTTGGGATTTGCAACCAGGTTGATTTCAGCTAGCCTCTGATCCAACTCTAAATTCCATTTATGGAAAACCTCCCCCAAACAAAAAGCCCAAACCGAAACAAAGCAGAGCAGAGCAAAACAAAATAAAATAACAAAAAGCAGGGAGCGGTGTTATCTTTCTTCTACAGCTCTGGGGCTTTCTGAGATTGAATATTACACGTAATTTCAAGGCAGGTCAGATTATAAGGTTCTTCAGGTTTAACGTATGTTTAGGAAGAGGTTGCCAGTACATTGAGTCTGGTTTTTCTTCTTCTGAATTCAGAAAATCTTCTGTTTCTTCACTATATCATCACATAGTCTGCTCAGCGGGTTTGTGGTTAGGCTGGTTAAAAGCAAGTCTGACACTATTTCCTCCGCTGTATCTGAGAGGCTGTAACTTGGTATTTGTTGTGTCTCCAGATCTTTTGTCTCTTGCGGTTTGGAAATGGGAATGCACAGCTGCAATGTCGCAATCAAAGTGGGGGAGGTGATCATTTACATTCTAACACACAGAGGATTCCTAGTCAAGGTCACTTATAAATCAAATAGATGTCATTTCATAAACACCCCAAACAACTGTATTTCATTACAAAAATGGGAAGTAGTGCTGTTAATGGGTACCTAAGGACTAAAATCAATTTAACTTACAGGCACTCAGCTGCTACAACAGTTGTGAACATGTCTGAATGTTAATAAACACTGATTAGTATTAATATCATACAAGATTTTAAATGTGGCTGGCATGAAATTCTCAACCTAACAGAGAGAGATGCCTGCTGACAAAGGTTTATTCTCTTTATTTGCTTGTCCACAGAAATTTTCATACATTTGACAGTATTACTATCAGTTTTACAAGGATGCTGTGGCTCTTCTTGATTTTTAGAGACTATAACAACTCCTTGAAAAGAAAAGGTTGAACACTCATTTGTCACTCAGGGACAGCACTGAAATGGCACTGAGCAAACCCAAGAGCAAGAAATGGAATGTGAAAATTGAGAGAAAAAACAGTGAAGACACAGACCATAACACACAACAATGATGGGGAATGAGGGCTGCTCTTTGGAGGAGAAGTTGGCAGCAGTCATGACCTCCAAAACTAGTGATAATGCTAAAACAGATCTCTGCTTTTGTTACTTTTCAACACAGGTACAAAAGAGTAAGACAAAGGGAAGGGAAATGTGTTGACTGGAATGCCAAAGGTGTCTTATTTTGAGACAGACAAGAAGTACCTGACTCTCCCCTTTTCCTGTGCCAGTCAGAGGGGCTGTGGTTTGGCTGAAGGTTATCACACCTCCCTCCGTCTCTTCATTTCCAGTCATGCTCCTTACAGCAGGCTGAGACAAGTGACCTGTGTTCTGTTATTTAGTGGCCACTCGGACAAGAGTGCAGTTGGGTGGTCAGCCCAGTGCCTCTCCCCCGATCCGGTTGCTTCAGCTGCCCCTACTGCCTCTTTGAAGAAGCACAGGTAGAGGAACCATCCTGAGGTAGCTATGACCAGGGAAGGAGATGAGGGCCTATTGTTAACAACCCCAAATTCCTCAAGTCCCAGTAAGCAGCAGCAAACACAGTTAGCTCTCCTGAAGATCCTTTGGTTTCAGTCCTGACATTTTTCAGTGACTTAATAGCTGTCAATCAAATAGCTCACATGGCTCAGCCTTCTCACTGAATTGCCATCGTGACAGCTGCCACTGTTCTGGAGCCCCGTATCCACTTGAGGCACTGAGAAGACCTAAAATCTGAACCAATTCCAGGCCCACATTTGGACGAATCACAGGCCTGAAGCTGATGTAAGGGCAGCACTCTCCTCACTCCTCTGCGAGTCTCAGAGGGCTCCCTCTGGTGTACGGAGACCCTGTTCCACCGGTGTTTGCCGCACAGGCGCTGTTCAAAAGATGTGTTGCTATAGTGGTCTGGTAAATCTGCTTGTGATTTATTTCTTGGGGAGTATGGGCTCTGAAGTTCCTATAAATCTACTCAGGATTTTTGTCCTGAGTAGTGTGGACAGAGTGGTCACTTTAAAAGAAAGAACAGTAAACACTAGAGAGTTAACCCTGAAGAGCTCCAGAGACTAGCAGCCAATGAAGATCAGTGGCAGAGATCAGCACTTGGCAGGGCCGACCAATAGCATCTGGCATAAACTGGCATCTAGCAGCAGCAATAACTAGGAGCCAGCTGTGTCAACCAATGGCATCCTTCATTATCTGGCATCAAGGCTGCTGGCAGAGCTGCACTTTGCTGATTCATGATTTCCATCTGAAACAAGCAAAAGAACTCTTAACTGATTGACAACAGTTTTAGAACATTTCACGTGAACTCCGCTTTTTTTGTATTTTCTCTTTCACCATTATTTGCCTTGACTGCTCTGTACATGAAATGACTAGGCTCTGTACATGAAATGACTAGACTCTGAGTGGAGAGTTGGGTCAGTATAAGGGTCAGTGGATTTTACTGAATGATATCTCTACTGTAACACAGTTAAAATGTAACAGAATACAACTGAAAATAAAATATGTGAAAACCACTTGAATTTTCTTTTCGATACTGGAGATCAAACCCAGGGTCTTGTACATGTATGGTAAGAATTCTACCACTGAGCCACATCTTCAGCCCTTGAAAAAAATCACTTGAATTTTCAAAGGAGTTCATCACAGAAAAACATACGCAAATAGGTTTAACAGTGCTTCAGCTAACACAATAATAATAAATTATAATCCAAACAATAATTTCTTAAGTCACTAAATTCTAAAACTCATGGAAATACAAAGACCCAAGCATAGCTAAATCAATCTTGATGAAAAACAAAGCTAGTGGATTTATATTATCAGATACCAATAGTTACTAGAAAACTATAGAGTAATAATTAACATAGGATAGTAGTGGTACAAGGCTTAACAAATAGAATCAGTGGAATAGAAAAGACAGTTCAGAAATAAGCCTAAGAATGCATGGCCACCTGATTTATGACAAAGGTGATATTACAGTGCAATAGGAAAAAGGATGAGCTTTTCAGTCATTGGTACTGACTCAATTAGATTTTCAAACTGAGAAAAATGAATCCATAAGCCACCTCCTGCCACACACAAAAATAAATTCAAAATGGATTAATTGCAGATCCAAATGTGAAAGGTAAAACTATTTATAGTCTCTAGACTCTCTAGTCTCCATAGTCTCTAGAGGAAAATCTCAAAGAGTATCTACCTGAGTATGGAGTGGGCAAAATTTCTTGAATAGACACTCAAGCTATTTAACCATATAAAAAACAGAACAGGTAAATGAACTTTAATGACTGCGTAACAAAGGACATCATAAAAGGGATAATGAAGATATTTGTAATAGACATATTCTTTCTTCCATGTCTATCAGTACACGTGGCCAGTTGGCTTACTTTAACAGGTAAATCTGATGTTAGTACCTACGTAAGTAAATGGGTTTTTAATCTCCATGACTTATGCAAAACCAGTTCTCCCACCCAGTCTGTTGATGCAAAGTAACAAGGTCTATTTAGCACATGTTATTTTTTTTTTTAACCTGTGGGCTTCTGGGATCCTAGCAGTACATTTTCTCTATCTAGATACAGATTTTACATATATGCAAAATTTATAAAAATGTATCCAACTGGTACCCTTAATTTATTTCTTTATATAAATGTTATTCATGTGTAACACTGTTATATTTCAATAGTAACTTTTAAAAATCAAATAACACCTAAATTTAAGTATGGATGGATTCTTATTTTTCACTATATCCTATAGAAATGTTAAAAGATTGTCAAAATAACAGATGTATAGATATAGACATTTTCTATACCTATATTTACCAACTGTTAAAATTTTGCTCCCCTTGCATTCATTTTATTGCAACCATTTAAGAACAAGTTGTAGACATCATTATGGTTCATTACTAAATTTTTTAGTGTGTATCTCTTGGGGACAAGGATATAACCATTGTGACATTTTGTTAAAATTTTATTTTAAAGAGAATAAAACCAAACAGAATAAAGCCAATCAAAACAAAACAGTGAACTAATACAGGATTTCAAAGCAAGATAATAGATCAATAATGGTTACTCTAATGCCTCTTGTTATCCTCAAAATTGCTGCCCATACCATCATATATAATAAAATCAAATAAAACAGAACAGAACAAAATAAAACCAATTGAAATGTTCTCATTGAATAAAATAAAACAAAAAAATGGAGCAAAACAGTAAAAACAATATTGGATTTCAAAGACAAGACAGAAGGAAATCCACCATATAATTGCTGTATTGCGTATTGTTGTCCTCTTAATAGATACCTAGACTACCCACCTTAGGCCTGCAAAGTCAATCAAACAATACAAGTATTATATTGTTTTTGTATCTCAGTTGCTAAAAACTCAGCCTGCATTCCTCAGAATCAGCTGGTTGCATACAGGCTGTGGGGGTGTTGTTCTTGTCTCCAAGCTCGTGCCCCTGTTGGCTCATGGGAAGGGTGAATTCACCATTGTGACCATTAAGATTCATTGTCAAATTAGCTGGTTGGGAACCACCTACAGGAATAGTAAAGTACACTTTTGGATGTTTCTGAGTGGGTCAAGAATGCATGACCTTGGGTACTATATCTTGTTCCTGGCCCTTTTCTTTCTGGCACTGTTTGCTTTGCTTCTCTGCTGTTGTGAGATGCACAGCTTTACTCTACCATGCTGTGCCACCGTGATGTGGCAGCCTGGAAGTCATTTCCCTACAAACTGACTCTTCTGAAACTGCGCCAAGTAAACCTCTCCAAGTTTGGGGTATTGGTATTTTCCCCCAGCAATGGGAAAGCTAACCAGTATTACCACACATACAATTGTATAAGAGCAAACAACTTTTTTCTCCCTATTTTCACACTTCATATGCCATAGATTGTATCCTCTCCCTTCCTCTCCTCTTTTATTTGAAACTAAAAATTACATATATTTATCCTGCACATTTTAAAATATGTATGTTTTGATTGGCTTTATTCTGGTTTTTTTTTTTGTTTGGTTTTATTCTCTTTAAAGTAAAAATTTTTAAAAATGTCACAATGGTTATCCTTGTTCTTAAGAGATATATATTTAATGTCTAAATCAAACAAGTTAATACATGCATTATCTCACATACTTATTTTTTGTGGTGAAAACACTCAAATCCTAATCTCTGAGTGATCTTCAAGAATGCAATATATTTTTAATTATAATGACTACATTGCACATGCGATATCTAGAATGCATCTTACATTACTGAAATTTTGTTGTTTGACATGAATTCTCCCATTTCTCCCATTCCTAGCCTCTGTCAACTACCCTTCTATCTTTCTATGAGTTTACTTTTTTAAGTCCCATATACAGTACAAGTGAATTCATGTTATAGTTGTCTTTTGGTGTCTGTTTTTTTCCAGTTGGTATTATGTCTCCTGGGTTTATCCATGTTGTCAGAAATGATGGGATGTCATTCTGGTTGATAGATACTCTGCTGTATATAATTCCACTATCTTAATATAATGTAGTTCTGACACTGTCTCTCTGGAGGTGGCATGGCTCTCCCTGGAGATGGTACAGTTCCCTGGAGATGGCTAGGGGCTCAAGACTTTCTCCACTTTATTCTCCAGGTGCAAGTTCCAGGTTGTGACTTATATTTCTGAATAACCAACTATAACTCAGCCTTCCTATGACCTCCATCTTTGGGTTTAATAACTTGCTAGGATATTTCATTGAACATACAGAGACATTTTACACTTATCAGTTTATTATGAAACATATCATAAAGGATACAGATGCATAGGCTGGGTATGGGATAGTGGACATGAAGCTTCCAGGCCCTCTCTATCCAGCCCCCTGCCACCACCATGTGTTCAGTGATCCTCACAGTAAAAGTTTTCATAGAGCTTAATCTCCGGCCATCTTCATACTACCACTCATTTCTGGAAGCCACTGGGTGGTGAAGTTCCAAACTCTAATCATCTGATCATTTACTCTTTCTAATGACCATCCTTTCCCTAGACTATCTTGGTA
>PVJX010048570.1:0-11422 GCA_004027295.1 Dolichotis patagonum
GTTTTGCTAATTATTCCCAGGTCATCTCTTTCCCTTAGGTGCTCCTCAGTTATATTACCATGTATCTAATGCATTTTTAAACATTTAAGGTTTATAGTCCTTCCTTATGCAAACACTTTCATTAATCCTAGAAATTTCTCAATTATTTTCTCTTTAGATATTGCCACTCTTCATTCTGTCTATATTTTTCTAATACTCATATTCTGTCTTATTATTGCTTAACCTCTTATATTTTTTATTTGTGTGTTTTTCTCCTGCATTCTGAGCAGTCCCTGGATCTGCCTTCCAGTTTACTAATCTTCCATTCAGCTGTGTCTTCTATTATTTAACCCTCCCATTCATTTTAAAATTATAAGTATAGTTTTATTATTATACATTTTTACATAGGTGTTTTCTAGACCTGTTGGTTTTTCATGTTCTTTCACATGGTTATTTTATGTTTTTAAGCATTTTAAACATTTGAAAGCTTAACTTTTCATTTTCTGTTTTCTAAGATTAGTTCTATTCCTGAAGTCCTTGGAGTGCTAATCTTTCTGTCTCTATATCTGATGACTCCAGTATATAATGAGTTGTTTTCTGTGTGTGTTCTGTACTTTCGAGCCTTGAGGTAGTGTTGTTTGGAGCATTTCTGGGGTGAGACTCCATGCTTAGCTTTCTCTATTGGGCTGTTTCTGCACTTTCTTCTGCCAGCCAGCCAGGGTTAGCACCTCCCCAGGACCAACTTCACCTTTGTCTCTCACCTTGAGGCTCTGAGGAACTGCACATGCTGCACACTTAGTTTGGTTTTCGGGATAGGCTCCTCCTTTGTGTTTTCAGAGGCCAGGTTCCTTCCTCCCAATAGGGTTGTAGGTGTTCTGTTTGTTTTGTTTCTCTTCTAGTCCACTGTTAGGACAAGGAGACAGCTCCAGAAGTTTCCGCCTTGGACAGGAAGTTCAGCAGCAGCTTCTTGCCCCAGGTGGGCAAAGCCTTCCCCTCTTCTAGGGTAGATGTTAATATCTAGACTCTGGGTTGCAATAACTGGCATGGCTCTCCATTCTGGGCAGCTGAAGCATTGGGTGCTTTTTACTGGTCCTTGTGTTCTTTGCTTTTGTGCCTGGTGAGTTTTCCATGGCTGTTTTTTCATCTCCCTTGCTGGCTACTTTTTAAAAAGTCATTGTTCTTCTATGTTATTCATCACATTTAGGTTTACGTAGCAGTCAGATTTTTAGTTTGTGTTATCCTACCATTATTCTAGAACCTTCCTTCTTCTTATATTTTGAACTGGTTGTCATGCATGGGACAAATTGTGGCAGGCAGAGACACTTTCTCATCACCTGTCCCAGCAATCTGTCCAAAATACTTTCTTCCCAACCCATGATCCTTCGTCCACCCAATAAAAGCTCAGCATGAATCAAAGTATCTACAAGACCAGGACCACACCAATAGTTTGTTACACGTGACACTGTGTCATTCTGCCCATGCACCCACAACAAAGGTATCTGGACACCTTGCCTCAGAAAGTAACCCACAGGCAGCATTATTGAATTTCACCAAAACGTTTATAATGGACAAAGCTCAACTGGAGAAAATTGATTATGTTTCTTTCTAGTGTACCAGACATGTAAGCCTGAAATCTTTTTTTTTTTTTTTGAAGAAAATACCAAAGGCTTTTTTCACTGACTTTGAAAGTAGACAACTGTAACTCAGTAATGTTTTGAAATGGCTTATTGACTCTGACTTTACTTTATTAGTGCTTTGTTCTAAGTTGCTGACAATGCTTCTCTCCTATGACTTTAGTTTTTCCTAGCTGAGAGAGGAGTTAGAACAAATAGTATTACCTCTGTTATGTTGAGACCTAGAGAGGTCCATAGATTTTCCAAGAAGCAAAGATACCCAGACCACCAAAAGACTGGCCCCAGTGCCTCTTAACCCAAGCAAAATTGTTTTTTTATAGAATCGTATTTTAAAACTATTCCCTCAAGTTTCATCAAGGGCACACCTTTATAGGACCTACTACTGCTTTGAAACAGGGACGAGATGGAGACATTGGTCCCTGACATCAGACAGTGTCCCCCACCCAGCATTAAGATTGTGGCTATGCTGGCCCTGAAGCAAGGCCAGCAGATCGCTGTAGCTGCTGGTTTCAAACAGGAGCCTAAAGAGAATTCTTTCTGTGGTCTGTTGGCCATTTCAGAACTTTGGAAATGGAATGGTCAATTCATCAGAAAGAAATAGCGGCTATGAGTGTGGCAGGCTTTGGCGGCCCTCAAGAGAGAAACCCTGGCGTCTCGGGACCCACACCATGCAGCGACCTGGGGTGCTGGGAGAACAAGAAACTGCCCCCCTCTCTGGTGGGTGCCTGTGAGTGTGGCAGGCTTGGGAGGCCCGCAGGAGAGAGACCCTGGCGTCTTGGGACCTGCACTATATAGCAACCTGGGGTGCTGGGAGAACAAGGAACTCCCCCCCCCCGCCCCATGAGTGGCTGTGAGCCTGCCAGCATGCAGGCTGAGAATCAAACAAACATCTCATGTTGTCCCATCCCCCATCCCATCCCCCCACCACTTAGCAAGTGGGAGCCAGTGAACTGGACATCTTGTGAAAGATTGGCCATGTTGTTTTATATGAACTCTCTGTATACAAAGATATGGGCAGCCATTTGGAAGAAAACAAGAGGCAATATGATAGATAGTGATGATTGTCTGGCTTTGAGATTTATGCTTTCTTATGTCCTATTTTGTTCTGTTTTATTGTGTTAAATTTTGCCCCCTTTAAAATATAAAAAAAAAGATTGTGGCTATGGAGGTCCCCAAACCTCAGTTGGAACCCTGCTTCTTTTAACCAGTGTGAGGTGACTTTGGGAAACTCACTTTTGACCTCTGTGGGCAACAGTCTCTCAGATGAAAAGTAGGGGAAGTGGTTCCCAGTACGATAGGACCGAAGTCAGCATTCAACGAGATGGTGCATGTGGATGCAGCTGGGTGCCTTAGGAAGTGATCTATCCATCTGTCGAGTTCTCTGGGTGAAGCCTGACCCAAGAAACTCTTAGAATGCTGATGGGTGCACGATGATGTTTCATTTTTGTTCATTTGAACCCGGGAATTGATTGGTTATTCCTTGTGTGTTAGTTGAGGGTTCTGGACCAAGTCGGTATCTTCAACAGTTCAGCACACAACCCGTGAATCTATGTGCTGTGTTTTCCAGTTCTGACTTCCTGGATTTGTCAGCCTTATATGTCCCGCCTTCTGGCTTTTTATTTTCTTCATATTTTCTATTATTTTTAAGGATAAAATGAGATAAATGAAAATATCTAGTGCTTAAATCATAGTAGATCATTCTTATTTTAAATATGTTTAATTTTCTTTCACTTTGCTTCCTCTACATTCCCTGCTAAGTAGTATTTCTTACTGAATTTTTCCCCTTTTATGATAAAGTCGTAATCACATTTCTTAGTTGGTGAATAACTGTTACCGGGATCACTGTTGTAGGCCATTGATGGAGACTGTAGGAGACATGAACAAGCTGAGCAGAGTGGATGAGGACAAAGTGGTGGGCCCCACTGGCCACCTTGTCTCAGCAGGCCTGTTCCTTTTTCTGGAAAAGGAAGTGACAGACTGCTGTCCTCCCCTCACGAAGTAAAAGCAAATCCACCAGAAATGTATCTTCAGCTGGAACATGGAACACAAACATTCCAGAAGCTTCTGACTTCAGTGAAACTCTGCACCTCCAGACAGTGTGTGTTGGGTGCCTAAATGTGTGCCATTCTCAAAAGCTGTTTGGAGCCCTTTTTTTCCCCTCCAGAATTTTTATAGGACCTGTAATGAATCAGGTTAGGAAATATATCTTACTACTTTATAGTTATGCTCCTTTAACACATACGAAATATGGAGTTTGATTACTTTTCCTTACCAGTTTAAGCACTAAATGTTGTTTGTCCATTTGCAAAAACAAAGTTTCCTTTTATCATGATGAAGTTAAGTAGTCATTTCTAATTATAAAATGCTTTAAAAACCTGGTAGGTCTCAGTAACACTGAGAGACAGTTGTGGTCCCCACTGCCCATAAAATAGGACAGCTAAGACTTCGAGTCATTGAGACTTGCACTAAGCCCCTATCTTAGACATACTCTAAGCCAAGTGTCTGACCTCCCCATCTCTGTGTGTCTGGCTGCCTCCTCGCCCTGCAGGAGCAAAGATTTCTGTCACTTCTGAAGAATAGTTTCCCACTCATATAAACACCAATCGTATCCTAAAGTCCAGGATGAGTTAGGTGAATCATTGCCTCCACAAGCTTGGCTTTCTTCCTTGGTAGGAGTTGGTTTTGTTTGAAATTGCCCACCTCTGAGCTCTGGAGATTCTGCCCAGCTTCTGGAGAGGAGGCTGGCATGGGTGGGAGGCTGATGCCAGGTGGTGGGACCCTGCTGTCCACTGTAACTAGAGCAGCTTTGCTTTGAGCTCTGCTGCCCTCCCTGTGCAGTTTAGGTGCTACTTCTTGGAAGGATGTTATGTGGAAGCCACATTGGCATTCTACTGCTTTATTTAAAAAAAAAAAAAAAAAGACCTAAACCAGGAGTCCCTTGATCAATATCTCTCAGAGTAGCAAACCTAGGTAGGAGTTTCATACCAGCTTCCCCTGTGTGACATACAGAACTGTTTCCGCTGGATGACAAAAGCAAGGCCTAGAGAAGGCGAGGGCTCTGACCAAGACCCTTTATCTCAGAGGCGCAGTTAGATCCCAGGGCCATTGTAGCTGCGTGCCTTCTGCACAGGACACTACCCACCTCCCCCTCTCCTTCTGTCACCTACTTGGTGCCTGTTCCCCTTCAGGTCTCAGCTAACTGATACGTTCATAGGGACCCTCCTCTGACCTCTAAGTTAATGGCCTTTTCATGTAGCCCCCTGGCACCATGTGCTTCCTCTCTATAACCTTTAGCACAGTTATGACTTACATTTCTTTCTGGTGCTTTGATTAGTGCATACCAATCATTAGACCATGAGCTCCACAAGGACCAGGTCATATGTAGTTTGTTTTTATTTGTTTTACTCCACTTTTATGTCCCCAAGAGCTAGCAAAATAGATAGCATAGAGTAGGTGTTTACTATTCATTTGCTAAATGAATTTATTAATGAATTGGATGGGTGAGTGGGATGGAATGGACGAAGGAAGGAAGGAAGGAAGGAAGGAAGGAAGGAAGGAAGGAAGGAAGGAATGTTTGACTCTGGAAACAATGATGTTGACCATGACATGGGCCACCTCCATGGTCCCTTCCCATTCTGACTATTTTTGGTTCTGGCATGTTCTATCCAAGGCCATCATTGCTATTTCACTGCTGATACAAAGTCGAGGAGTTTGAAAGACTGTCATGGGAGAGAGAGATAGAAGTAAATACAGGTCTAACAAAGAGGAACTCATGACACATTTGTCATCTTGGTGGAGAATGGAACCCCTTCTCTGCCCACACTGTAGAAGCCTAGAAGAGTCTCCCCAGAAGTAATCTCACACAAGGTTTTGTAAAAGAACTTGAGCATGGCTGAGAAGATCTCTAGGACCTCTTATTTTAGATTCAGTGATTTAATCAAACACATTACCTGCATGACAGTACTTACCAAGACATCACTTGTGTATCCTAGGTGGGAGTGTTACAGACTGAGGAAGAACACCCTGCCAGCCAAATCTACTGTGGTTCCTCCCCCTCCCACTCACTATTTGCCAAGAGAGGACACTATTAATGAGACCCAAAGTCAGTTAAGGTATTTGCCAAATACCAATGCCATTGTTATGTGTATAAATTTCTCTTGACTACTGTGGAATTCTTGCAAAATTAACTCACCCTGAGTCTTAGCCTGTTTTACCCACCAGTCACTACAGAAATAAAAGCTACCCAACCTAACCCAGTCATGGGTGACTGTACTCCTTAATGATGAAGTTGAGAATGGGTTAAGGTGCACTTTTTGGATGGGCAGCTGCTAGCACCCGGTAGACGTGGTAAACCATAACTCCACCATAGTCCTCTGTTGTTTGGGGGGGATGAGATCTCATGTTAGCCAGGGCTGGCCTCTTAGTACAGTGACACTGCTTGGAGCAAGGTCATTGACCCTTTCAGAGGCTTCCTATGAGGACCTGGCCTAGGACCCAGCTGTTTGGGGATGGTTGCTTGATACCGAGTATTTTGGCTGAGGCTTCTCATCCAGAAACATTGGGCCTCCCTCTGGGAGGCTGCCATCCACCAGGCTGCCTCCCATGCCACCATAGCTGTAACCTCTGTAAGCACAGACTGGCCAGTGTAAACTAGTCACCTCTCTTTGAACTCGTCCAGGCTTGCACACAATCCCTCCTGTACCCTCTGCAGAAGTGGCTTTTCCTCTTTACCACATATGCATGTGCCAAATTCATGCCTCATCTTCCCAGCGTCACTTTAAATGGCATCCATTTATGAAACCTTTCTGAGCTGTCCTGAGCAGGGTTAGCCAACCTCTGTACACGGCACGACAAAAGCCAGCATGGTCCTGTGATTGTGTGCAACCTTTCCTCCCACTCTGGTAGGTCAGGCATGCTCTGGCCAGGTCTCCCAGGGCCACTGAGTCCTGAAACGTGCATTCAGTGACTCTTTGTTTAGATAATGGCGAGGAAATTCAGTGGCTGCCTGTTGCCTGTATCGCTGGGGCTGTTTTGTCAGCCAGAATGTGTACTGTGCCCTTTACCTGTCCAAACCCTCCTTGTACCGTAAGATCTGGATTCAATCTCATCTCCTCTGCAGTCTTTTCTGACCTCTGAGTTGCTTCAGGTTTCTGCCATTTATTTAACATTTAGCACTACTGGCTTCTTCCTGTTAGCTATCTTTGCACATAAGAATGTCTTCAACCCAAGGAGACATTGATAGTCTTGTGTCATTTAATCACGAGGCTGCATTCGGAGAAATACCTTGTCAGGTAACCTTGTCGTTGTGCACATATTGTGAGGTGTGCTTATGCACACTGAGACGGCCACAATGTCAGTAGGTGATATTACCTTCTGGGACCACTATTGTGTATGTAGCCCATCACCAACTGAACCATTGTCAGTGTCATCCTTCTTGCTGTTGCCTTGGGACTCTCCTTTCTCTCACATCACCACTGTGTCATGCACAGGACAGTCAGGCCATGCATATTCATATATTGATCAAGCAATTTGTATACCTGTTTGTATCTCCTGTGATGCCTACCTCAGAACAGAATAAATAATTGCTGATCAGTTGGCTGCCCAGAATAGATGATTGTTGGTCAATTGACCAAATTGGGAATGTAATACTTCACCTGCCACACTTCTTCCATTCCCTAACCTCCCTCGTGCACCAAAGTATCAACAGACAGGGGAAGCTGCCTTGTGACACAGTTAGAGTTAGCTCTGTTGACTTTGGCTCTGTGACTCGAAGCCAGAGAGAAAAATAAAATCTCTTCCAAATTTTCCACACAATTGAAAAGCACGGAACTTTGGAAATCTGTGCAAAACTAAACATTACTTCAAGTTTGTTAGAAATGGAAGAGAACCATTTGGAAGGCAATGGAACAATTGAAAAGAATTTGTTGAATTTGACCAAACCCTACCATTGCACTATGGGGAGGGGGTAAAAATCATTTCTATGAAGCCCAGGGCCCCTGAGTTGCTCAGTTAATGGAACCATGGACGGAAACCAAACACATGACAGCCACTGCCATTATCCTGCCCGTGTACACCACGATCTGGTATTTGCTTTGTCTTTGTCTTTTTTCTGTTAACATAATGTGAGTTCCTAGTTTCTATTCCATTAAGAGTCAACTAGATCATTTGGGCCAACCCTCTCTCTTGTTATTGTGTGTGGCAAAATACAAACACCATACAGTTTGCCACCCAGCTCTTGTTAAGCATATAGGTCGGTGGCATTGAGTGAGTTTACACTGTTGTCCAGCCATCACCACCATCCATCTCCAGAACATTCCTATCTCCTCAGATCAAAACTCTGTTCCCTCTAAGCAACTGATCCCCATCCCTCTTCCTCAGCCCCTGGCCCGACCCTTGGCATTCCCCATTCTATTTCCTGTCCCTCTGAGATTGACGGCTTCCAGGTACAGCAAATGAGTGGACTCGTGCAGTGTTTGTCTTTCTGTCAGCTTTGTTTCACTGAACACAGTGTCCTCAAGTTTCATCCGCAGTGCTTCGTGTGCTATAATAAATGATTCATCTCTAGAGACCCAGAGAGTTGAAGAGCGTCGTCCATGGCCACTTGACCTTTTTTTTTGGGGGGGGGCAAAGTAGAGGCATTTATAACCTTTCGCTACATAAATAATTGTGCCAGCTAGTAACTATAAGCCCTGTACACTGCAGTATAATTTTACATTATCTTTTTATTCTATCTTTTCCAAAGTCCTATGCATTTATTGTCATAGAATGAGCACCTGGGTCAGAGACTAAGAACTAATCTAACTAAGAACTGGCTCCGGATCTTGTAGCTGAGGCGTGGTGGTCGGGCGACTCCGTCAGAAGATTTCCCCACTGCAGTTATTTTCACGCTCACATAGAAAGACCCAGGACATGGTTTGCCCTGCGGGGCGCAGGACAAAATCTCCCTCCGCCTGTGGAGCTTGGGAGAGAGGCGCACACAGAGGATCAGGAGTTCTAGGGAGGGATGGGAGTGAAACCTGGGGTGCTTTAAACCTGGAGGACTGGCAGCATTTGAAGTTAGAAAGCACTTCTGGTCCACAGAGCGTGGGTCTCTGAGGAGCTCTGGGGCAGTAAGGACCTGGGCTATGCCGGCGGGGGTCCAGCTACTGTCTCTCCCCATCCTGGCCCTGCCTCCGCCAAAGCCTGATTGGAGTTGTCTTTCCCAAGGCGGTGACTGTCAGAGGAGCCATCTGGCCTGGTTTCTTGTGGCTGATTCCAAGGAACAGAAATCCCTCTGGGAGGAAATTGTAGCAGTGAGAAGCAACTGTGAGGCTCACTCTCCGTGAGCCAGAGAAGACACGCTCAGCACGGCCTCTGGGAGGGCAGGCCAGAGACAGAACGTGCTGAGCTGGAGACAGAGAACCTTGCAGTTGTGGTGCTGGGTGTAGATGGGGTGGGAAGGAAGGGAGTTGATAGGGAGGGGCCAGGCACATGCAGTGTCTGCTGGACCCCTTGAAGTAGCCCTCTCAGTGCCACCTGCCGCACCCCACAACCCCTGCTGAAGCATCTCACTTCTTTTGTCACTCACGTAGCCTCTGTCTCAGCAACCCCCTTCCTCCCAGGCAGGCTCACTGGTGGCCTCTGAGCTCATTCTTGGGATGCTGGACCAGAAGGAGCCGCAGAGCCAGTGTGGTCCAGCATCTCACTGGGGAGGAAGATGAGACCAGGCAAGGTGGCACCCAGACTCAGCCAGATATCACCAGGGCATGGGCCAGACCTCGGGCCCCTGCATCCACACTTGCTCTTTCCTAATGTGAATCCACAATGCTGTCTTTTTCCAAAAACCCCTCTGCCAAGTACGTACGAACTCCTGTCTCCCCAGCATTCACTTGGGGTTTTCTGATTAACAACCATGCTAACAGGGGTGAGCTGGAACCACATTGTAGTTTTGATTTGCATTCCCAGGTGGCTAATGATTCTGAGCATTTTTAAATGTTAACTCAAAAGAAAAATAAAATAATTAAGGAAAGAAGAAAATCCCAGCATAGTTCACTAGGAAAAGTAATTGAGAGTTATCAGATCCTAAGTGTTATTGTCCAAATTTCATCTTCTGCTCTTCCTTTTTGGCTTTTTTTAAAATTGGGAAAGTAAAGAGGGAGATGATAATTTAGTTTCCAGGTTGCTTATTTAAATCGTGCCTGACTCTGAGAGATGATTCCTTACTTTCCCTGGCTTGTGCAGCAGAAGCTAACAGTTCATGCTCTGCAGGAAGGAAGCTGCAGTTATGCTTGGTCCAAGGGTAGTGTCCAAATCTATAAAGGGCGGCCAAAAGAAAAACTAAAAATAAAACAAAGCTGGGGACGTAGCTGAGCACAAAAGCCCTGGGTTCAATTTCCAGTAGCACAAAAATTAATTAACTAATAAATTAAAAGAAAAGAAGAAAGAAAAAGAGCACAAAATGCCAACCCTTTCACCCGCAAAGTTTTATTCTTTTCCCTGGGTAGCCTCAGGGGTGAAGAAGGAAGATGGGCAAAGCAGTTGGTTCCGTGCCCCTTATACATGGTTTCACTTTTCCTGGTTTTAGTTACTGCAAGGTCAACCACAGTCCAAAAATATAAAATGGGAAATTTCAGAAATGAACAATTCTCAGGTTTTAAATGGTACATGGTTCTAACTTGTGTGATGAAATCTCGAATCATTGCTCTGTTGTAACCAGGTGAGAATTACCCTTTGTCCTGCATATCCACAGTGTGGATGCTACCTATCTGTTCATCACCCAGCAGCCTTATCTGGTTGCCTCTGTGGTACCGCAGTGGTTGTGTTTAGGTCATGCTTATTATATTTAATAGTGGCACCAGAGCTCAAGATTTTAATTGCCATTTGTTATAATTGTCTTGTTCATTGTGGCTGATCTTTTACTGTGCCTAATTCATCAATCAAACTTCATTGTAGATATAGACCGATAGGGGAAAATGTAGAATCTGTAAGATTTGCTACTGTCCACCGTCTCAAGCATTGTCTTGGGGGCAGTGGTGGGGGACTACTTGGAATGTGACCTCCACAGAGAAGAGGGAATGACTGCCTTGAGCACCTATTCAGGTACACCAGGTTCTACATGAATGCCCTCCCAACCTCCCTCACACAATCCTCACAAACTCCGGGAGCCCCAGGAAGACAGATGACACCACCGAGGCACAAAAGGTTACTAACCCTGCTCCAGATCTCACCCCTAACGAGGCCCAGAGTGGGAACTGGACCAGCACAGCAGGCTCTTCTCCACTCTGCCTCACCCTGTCGGCTCTGTATTCCGAGGAGTGACCACAGCAGTCACAGGGCCCTTCCACCCCCACGCCTCTGGTCCCAGTCCCTGAACAGACCCCCAGTCCAGCCAGGCGGCATACGCCACAGGGCTCCAGATCACCTTCCGTCCACAGCCAGCAGCACTCGGATAAAGAGGGGATGGAGGAGATTCAGGCTTGTCACCCTGCAAATGGGACTCCCCCCAGGCGGCACTCGTTCCCTGCTGAGTAATCCCTGCATGAACAGGGGTGTCTGCAGCGAGCAACTCTGGTCGTGCGTGGTCTATTCTGGGAGGTGTCAAGCACGCGCCATCCAAGAACATGAAGTCGCTGTTCTGCCACAGATGGAAAAGCAGGCTCTTGTGGAGGCCGTGGGAGCCGGGTTTTGGCTGGATGGAGAAGACGGGGTTTATTTCCAGTTCAGAGCCTGTCTGGTTGCCGGGGTGAGCCGAGTGGTTGTGTAATGCAAGCATCCCTCCCTCGCTGGCACTCAGACCCACTGGTGTCCCCCATCCTGGTCCAGGGGGCCTC
>PVJX010048571.1:0-11519 GCA_004027295.1 Dolichotis patagonum
GATTCTCCTGACTCATTAGTTTAAATAACCATATAAATATGCCAAACAATTACATTGCTTATTTTCTCATTGAGCAAACTGGAAATTCTAGACCCATCCCACAGAGAAACTTGAGCATAGGCAGAACCTTGGAACAGAAGGAGGCCTGCATAAGCCCTGGCCAACTTGGCCTTCAGCGTAAATACTCCCAAGGTGGGAAAACCGTGTTTAAATTACTTCCATGTGCAGTAGATGCAAGGCCTATTTACCACTGTGCTTCCAGCTCCATGATCTAGAAATGATGACGTGAGAGGTCAGTGATACAACAGAAAAAGATACAGAAGCCCTAGCGTGTGAAAGTTTCAGACTGCTTAGCCTGCAGTTCAGGGTCAGTTTCTCTCCAGAATTGTCATCCAGCCTCATCTCCTGGCATCTTTCCCACCTTAATTTGTCCTCTTCCAAACAGCCTGTCATTCTGTCCTCTGGAAGTGCTGTCCTAACGTCCGTCCTCCTTCTCCCCTACATAAACTCTGCCCAAACAGTCTCAATATTTTGGGCTTTTACAAACTCCAGTTTAAAATGAGATTTCCCTTTCCAAAACTACCCGTGTCCTTCCCTGTGAGCTGGCTGTGCCATCTGGCCCTGCTACTTTAGTCTCTGTCGGTGGATTCATTTTCTGTGTGCTGGTCAGGCTTCATCTAGGGCACAATAATTTTGGGCACCTCAGCTCTCCACAGGAGGTTTCCATGTTCAGTAGGTATTTGGCAAACTCTTGATGGATTAGATGGAGAGGTAATAACCAAATGTTATAAAATTAGGGTACCTGGGAGCAGTTCAAAAGGTCTAGGAAACCATCTACCTACAAAATTTCCTGCATAGTCTGGCTCTGTCCCTAGCCCAGGGGTTTATAAAACTTGCTGCACACCAGAGCCATCGGGATATATTCATTCCCAGAGTGGTATGAAGGGGGCCTGAAGATGTCCCCAGGCCTTTGTTCTGTCAGCAAAGGCAGATTACCTGGCCTGGAGTGGGGACCCCACTAGGTTCAAGGGATGGCCCCAGCGTGAAAGCCTGAAAAACCCTAAGAAAGAGATATTAGAACAGTGGTCCCCAAGGAAGATCTTTATCCTAGTGGGAATATGAGGGCCCAGCCACAGAGTGACTAGAAAGGCTGGGGTGAGAATGTTTACAGGCCTTATACTTGACATATGGCTTTTGTGCTAGAGACCTGTCCCAGCAACAAGCCTACTTCCCTATTCTCTGGGGAAAAAGAATGTTTGATTTGCACTGTTGAATCTTCAGAGGGAAACAAGGAAGGATCCCTGTGCCCCAGACAGACTTCTCTTGCCTTGACTTCAGGAAAATCACAGAATAGGAAGGCATGTGTTTGTGGGGATTTTGGAGTTAATGCCTGCAGAGATGGGGTCTGGCTAGTAGCTTCCCTTCCCTGGTCTCTTAGATCTCACAGAGGCAGAGCTGGCAGGTTATTCTCATGGTATGCACCTTTTAATGTGAGGAGTAATGTGTCCCAGGACTATAGGCTTGCTGTCTACAAAACCTCTGCATGGCAGGTAGCTGACTTTCACCTCAAAAGTGACCCAGAGATGAGGTATTTCCCAGTTCCTCTGGGAAAGGGCAGAGTGCAAGAGCCCAGGCTGGAGGTGTCCGGTGTTACATAGGAAGACTGAGGGAGGCTTTGACATGCATGCAAGAAGCAGCCTGGGTTCTTACGAGAAGCTCATGGTCCTCTCATCTCCTCTGTCCAGTGTGTGATGACAAGAAAACCTGCTGGCCCCTGGCCAGATTGGAATGACTGTCACTGGGTTGTCCTGACCTGTCTCTCAGTTGGAAGACAGCCAAGTTTACAGACATGCAGTCTCATGAGTCGAAGGCCACTGACCAGACGGCCCTTTGTAGCTTTCCTGTTCTGGGGACACCGGGGGAGAGCAAGTAGAGCAAAGTATTATTAAGCACCTCAGCTTGTAACTTGAAGAGAGGAGCTGGAAGCCTTTATGAGTTTTATAGGAAGCTTTGGATTCCAAGCAAGTTAATGACCAGGTGGCTACATTACTAAGATTTTAGCCAGGAGGACATGAACCTAACAGTGTGATGATCGTGAAGGGTTTCAGCATGCAGAGTCACCCAGGAAATCCGAGGTCATAGTGAGTTCTGAGGCCAAACCACTTGAATAGCTGTTCCCTCTGGAGCGTGCACAGTTTCCTCCTCACCAAGGACATCAGTAAAAGAGGATTCCTGCCTTGGCTCTATTATGGTTCATAAGAGTATGAAATGGAACCATAATCACATCTAACACCATGGAGTTTGTATCACAGATCTGTCACTGCTTTTCAGGCATCTGTCCCATACCTGAAAAAGAGTTCAGACTGGTGCTGGGATCAGGAAAGCGCTCAGCCAAGTTGGTCTGTTCTTTTTGAGGCTTTGTGCTGCATGCCTGTAGCCATTTTTCATCCTCTGCCACTGGTCACCTCATTTTTGTCTTAACCTCTCAAAAGTCATGTCTGTGTAGAGCAGGTCAGTCTCAGATATGAGCTGTGTGCTCAATTTAAAGACATTTGTCTCTTTCCATTCTGCATTTGATGATCCTGCTGTATTCCTGGAACTGTGTTGGACACTAGAAGCTATGATCGAGAACTAGCAATTGACTGGTTCAGCAGTTGTATAGGGTGTGACCTTGTGTCCTGGAATGTGGACAATGCAGTACTCTGTCCTGGCTGGAGAGAGACAAGGCTCCACCACTGTGCAACCCCAACTCTGCCTTGTTGGACATGAGCCTTCACCTGCCTCCAGGACATTCCACTGGATTCTCTTAGTGTTCCTAGGCTATTTCCTAGCTCTTGCCATAGTCCAGTCCCTGTGGGTTGCTACTAAGGCCTCAGATCCCTCCTTCTCCTTTTCATCTGCAGGGTGGAGTCCATGTCCCTGGCTGGGAGTGGAAATGTGGGAAATACTACATCACGCTTGCTGGAGAATGAGAAGGCCAGAGATTGCCTGACCCTACGGGGTGAGAGCCCATCCATAGCTTTATGTGCCTGTGCCCCTCAGCTCTTTACTTGTCTTATAGCCTGGCCTAAGAATGCTCTCATCTCTGTGACTGGCAGTGCCAAGCCTTGGCCTGTTTTGTTTGGATATGATCAACTCTAAATGGACTCTGGCCACAGCACTCAAAATTGCCCTTGGTTTTCTCTTCATGAGACCAACAGGTGTCCATGAGCCTCTGCATTTCCAAACATAGGCCACCTTTCATGCCCCTTCTGAAGTGTTCAAAGGCATTTTGATAGCTGTGGACTCAGATGGCCTAGAGAGTCAAAGGACATGAGGAGCATTTGATTCCTGAATATTTAGGTGAAAGACTGTGAGCCCTTCAGATACACAGGGGCACTCCGTTATACAGTGGTACCTCAGTTCATAAATGCTTTTGTTTGCAAACAATTTGGTTCACAGAAGTGTTTGGCAAAATTTTGTTTTTGTTTGCAAACTCTGTATCAGGTGACAAATACAACCACAGCCATCTTTCCCACACAAATACAAACATAGCCATCTTTTCCAAAATCAAGAAACAAATTAAGTTCATGACCCAAGGCACCAGTGTATTTGTCCAGCACCTTGTTCTGCAGCCAGTGTTTCTGAGCTCTGCCCAGCCTCTCACCAGCAAGAGTCTAGGCAGGGCACACTGGCCCCAATCAATAGATGAGAAGATTGCAGCTGGTAGATGCCAATACCTAGCCTTGCTCTACATATTATATCTCCAGGAAGGCATGTAGAAGCTGCTAGGAACTTCCAGTAGTGACCTACCAACCTCTCCTGTACCTCCTCCCATGCTAAAGCGAGCCACCTAGGGAGGAAACTCTCCATGGCAGTGCATGCATGTGGCCCACACAGCTTCTTGAAGATACTGGCTTGGGGGGTGTAAAGTGTCTGAAGATCTGGCCAGCATTGACAACTTTCCGTCTGTGTCCACTCTCTGGTACCAGGAAATGCTATCTCCTGAGTCTTCACTGCTTTTCCCTGTGGTTGAATTGGCCTCTCCCTCTGGCCCTGGAGGTTCAGAAGTCCAAGCATGGCTCTACAACAAAACCATACCCATGGACTGCCAGACCCTTGCCTACCTGGTTTACTGTTTGTATCCTAGGATAACCTCAGAGAGCGTGGCTGAGTGATTTGGAATTTCCCAGGAGAAGCAGGATGCCTTTGCACTGGCCTCCTAGCAGAAGTGAGTGCTACTCAAGGTGGGATGTTGAAAGGCTGGACAACCAAGCTGTGAGGCCAACTAGCTGGTCTGTGAGGAAGCAGTCCTTAGGATACAGCTCCCAAGAGGGCTTTACAAAACATGCCTCCAACCAGAGGTGGGAAGGGCTCTTTAAGTCTTCTGACCAACATCATTTTCTGAGTGTATCAGTGTCTTCTCTCTAAGTGAGCCTGAATTTCCCTTCTGCTTAGTAATCTTCTCTAAGTGGCTGTGGCTTTGTGACTAGATATGGTCGCCACCAAACAAGTTGGAAGCCTTCAATCTGAGGACAGAAATATCACAGATCTGCCACACTAGCTTCTAGAGAAAGTCTGGATCCAGGAAAGTGGCTCGATCCACCAGGGATGGTGCTCACATCAGAGAAACCAAGCCTTCCCCAGCCACAGCCTTCCACAGACCTAGTAGTAAAGGAATGGGGTGACCCTTCACATTTGGCCTCTCCAAGGCAGATTCTTAGCTTCTTGTAGCCAGGTGAGCATGTGAGCACTTGTTGCCAGCTGTGGATTCCTTCCTATTATTAGGTCCATGAATGGTTATATTTTGAATCTGATCATGAGTCTGACCCTAACAAAGCTTCTATTTCAAAACTGTTTATATAGATAAATAGCAACCAAAAATTATCATCATATTAAATTTGGAGAAACTGGAGAACATCTAAAGTACAGGCATTGTTAAACAGGAAAGGTTTCAGAACCCAGCCCAAATATTCCTGACGCTTGAGCCTCAGTTTAGCTGAGATAACCAAACACCCTTAATCCTTCTTGGGTGGAGAAACTAGGGGAGAAGACACCACATCCCAAGTCCCTTTTCCACTTGGAGGATGGGATTGCCCCTGATTTGGAAATCTGGAGCTAAGAGCAATGACAGAACGGAAAGCTGCAGAAATATCTCCCCTTCCCAGGTACATGTGTGGGTCTTAAAGTATATCCAGCTATCCCTCAGTGCTCCCACAGCACCACATATGCACCCCACATTTGAAGCCTGAGGTTGAGTGTCAGGGCAAATGGGCAAATATAGGGATAAGGAGAAAGGTTACTCCAAACAGAGAGTACGCACAGCTGTCCATGTCGCTGGCAGGGCAGCGAAGGCCCAGAGCAGAGGCTGTTTCCACAACGAGATTGTGCCCGTCACTACCACAATCCGAGATGACAAGGGCACTAAGAAGACCATCGCAGTGTCCCAGGACGAGGGAATCCGCCCCAGTACCACCATGGCAGGCCTGTCCAAGCTGAAACCTGATTTTAAGGCTGGTGGCTCCACCACAGCTGGTGAGCCTCACTGGGGGCTGGGTGGTGGCCAGGCTGGTTACTTTTCTCTAGGAGTCTGGAGTAAAACAGACCCCTAGGAAAAGCAGCTATGAGAGGGCTGGTTTTCCTATGCACCACCTTCACCCCAAACATTCACTCCTAGGAAACTCTAGCCAGGTGAGTGATGGGGCAGCGGCCATCCTGCTAGCCCAGAGATCCAAGGCAGAAGAGTTGGGCCTCCCCATCCTCGGGGTCCTGAGGTCTTTTGCAGTGGTTGGGGTCCCACCTGACATCATGGGCATTGGACCTGCCTATGCCATTCCTATGGCTTTGCAAAAAGCAGGTAAGATGGCTCTGTCATTCTTTTGACCTAAATCACCCTCCTGCTTTGTAGATGGGCTGGAGGGGAGGCACTGGGGGTGAGCCTGTGGGTGTCATGAAGTAAAGGTGGGACAGGCCATCACCACAGTCCCTGGGTCTTCCTAACGTCTCAGCTGGGACCCACTCACTCCTCTAAAACAGACAGACATACTGTGGGAGCCCAGAGAGACCCACAACCCTACCCAGGGGCCACTGTCAGTTAGGTTCGTACTTTGCCTGCAGGGCTGACAGTAAATGATGTCGACATCTTTGAGATCAATGAGGCCTTTGCAAGCCAGGTGAGCCTTTGTCTCTTCCATTGCCTGGGCCTTGCCGGCCCAGAGGGAGCAACTGGGCAAGTGGTACAAGAGGCTGGACAGAGGCTCCAGCTGCTGCTCTGGCTTTTTCTAGGCTGTCTACTGCGTGGAGAAGCTGGGCATAGCCCCTGAGAAGGTGAACCCTCTGGGGGGGTGCAGTGGCGCTGGGCCACCCCTTGGGTTGCACAGGGGCTCGACAAGTCATCACACTGCTCAACAAACTGAAGCGCCGTGGCAAGAGGTGAATCTAAAGCTTGTGGGTATTTGTGGATATCATGAAGAATGCAAAACCTAGGTATCCGGGCAGATTAAGATTAGGAAGGTGAACGCTCACATATATACACTCTGATTTGAACTGGAAGGTTCAAATCCAAGGAAGGTTGCCTCAAAAGCGACCCTGGCCACAGAGAGAATCTGCCAACCTGAGTGTATTGTTAGGTGGATGGGGCCCAGTTCCCCACAGATCTTCTCTGCTGGTTTGCACTCTGTCTCCAAGAGGGCCTTGGTTCATGCATGCAGCACAGCCTGGTCAGAGGGGTTGAGGCTGGGCCTGTGCCTAGCATGCCTCTGCCTAGCCACCAGTTTCATTTCCACAGGGCGTATGGTGTGGTGTCCATGTGTGTCAGAACTGGAATGGAAGCTGCTGCTGTCTTTGAGTACCCTGGGAACTGAGGGTCTGGTTCCAGGCTCTACCATGGCACAGTCCACACTCACCAAATGAGTCCTGCGCTGGATGCCAGAGAGAGACACAACAGAAGCAAATTCACGTGATGCATTCAGCACTGGTGGTACGGGCAGAGTAGACAAATTAAGGCACTTCAAAAATTTGGAAAATGGAAACATGTTGGCTACACTTCTCAAGATCCCGCCCACCTGGGGCAAAGTCATCCTGGGTCACCCAGGCCACAAGAAATTATGTAACTCCTGAGGGATGGAAGCCCTTTGGATCAGGGGTACAGTGGATAGAATAAATTCTGTGTCCTCCTCTTGGCAGTGTGATTCCCGCCCCTCCTGGGCCAGCTCTTGCCTTGCTGCTTCCTGTGGTCTAGGCTCTTAGTTGGTACCAGGTACTCTGGGAGAGGCCGTGCTTGGCCGTGAAAAACACATGCGGGGTGATGCAGCTTGGTGGAGCATTGGTGCGTCGGGTTTCTAGTCTACTGATTGCAAAGCCTCGAGAGGCCTGTGCCTCTTAGTTTGGCTCCTGCTGTCCTGCACCAAGGAGGAGAGACACACACATTCAAGCAATTCCGTGTATTGTCTGGAAGCTTTCATTTGCCCCATCTTCTCTGCCTTCTGGTCTTGCCAGCATGACAGGACAGGGACACCTGGGGAATACTTGCAATTGAGAACCACTCATATCTGCCGGAACTTCAGGACCTGTGTGTCCTCTCCCTGCATGGACATAGGCCCATTCTTGAGATACTTGGCCCAGCCTCCCTGGAGCAGCAGATAGGCAGCAGGGCACAACATACCCATTAAAACAGCCCAGTGCTGCAGCAGCTGTTCATCAGGTAGAACTCCTGGGCCTGCCATTGATTCATAAAGCAGATGCCACGGTTCCCCCGGGTTGTGGTGAGCTGCAGCACAGGCATAGCCAAGATGGCCTTTGGGCACCACCTGGGGAACAGAGCCATTGTCTTGGCCTCTCAACTGGGGTGCTGGAACACTGGGAACACTGCTACTTCTAACAACTTAGTTCTGAACAGATCAGGAACCACAGCATAGTCCTTTGCAGGGGACTGGTAATTCTATCAAAAGACACAGGCTCCTAGTAGGATTCTGCAGACCTACAGTCAAGGAATATGTCATCTGTCCCCCATGTTCACTGCAGCCTTATGCCCATGAAGCTCCATGCTCTGCTCCTGGGCAGGTGAACCTCCTTTTTCACACTTTGCCTGTCTTTGCTCCTATATAGACCTAACTTGCAGCCCATGGCACAGTCCAGGCTCACCAAATAAGGCAAAGCCACCATGATTGAAGGGAAGCTTCAGGTTGGCCAGGCTCTCCATGGTGGTGTTGGGGTGGATGCCCTCACTGTGGGTCCCAGCAGTGCTCCTCTCAGTACCCTTGTCCTCATGCTTGCAAGCACAGTCTTAGTACAGAAACCTCTGCTCTGGGTGCCCTGCAAGCACCACAGACGAAAGGCCAGGCTCGGACTCACTTCATCCCTGTCCCCAGTCCTGCTGACCCAGGCAAACTAAGGCTTCAGAATTCAGAAACATGCTTGGACCAGGGGGCATTCTGAGGGACTGGCTGGGAAAGAGCAGGTGTCCCTCATGCTCATATGTATCACAGGGATGTGTTGCTGGGGCCTTTCAGGGCCATCCCGGCCTTAGACTACATATCACAATCATTTGATTCTATCCTAATAAAAGGAAAAAGAAGTTTGAATCTTTCACCCAAGAAGGTTAAGTATAATCAACTTTCTCTGCTAAACAAAGGTAGGAACACAGAAATACACAACCTGGTTTCTGCCAGTTTTTCTGTTTGACACCCGAACTTCATCCTTTCCCAGTTCCCACATATTTAAAGTAGGCTTGACTTACACTTCTTAGTGGGTTTTTTTTTTTGACTATCAGTTTCTCCTTTATTTTTTTTTTTGAACATGTGATTTTTTTTTTATTTTAAAGAAGGGGAAAACAATAACAACAACAACAAAAACAGACAAAAACAAGAAACAAAAGAGACAAACAACCACAAAAAACCCAAAACAATAACAAGATAGGCTTTCAAAACAAGAATTTAACAGTGGTTGTTATTTAACATAATTTAACAGTGGTTGTTATTTTGCATAGTTTAACAGTGGTTGTTATTTTGCATAATTATCTTCAAAAGAGGTGCTCAGATTATCACATGTAGACATGCAAAATAGGTGAAACAAAATGATAACTCTTTCCATAATGTGCAATATACAACCACCCATGGGAGTCTAATGGGATGGAATCCAAAGCTTCCTACAAATGCTCAAATGCTTACTGGCCCAAAGAAACTGACAATCTGTGTGTGCCTCCCAGGTGGCCCAGACAATACTCCCTTTCTTTGTCATTCAGACTCTGCAAGGCTAAAGCTGGTCAACCTACACAGTTTCTTCCCTGAGTCCTGAGCCCCTGATTTTCTGCCATTGAGCACTGGGTTCTAACTGCTTTCCCAGACATGGTCCTCCTCCGGAAGCGAGAATGTTATTTCCCTAGCATGGCTGATCTCATATTCTAGACTTCCAGAAAAGACTGTGGCTACCAAGATCAGACAACAAGTTACAACTAATTTGAGGTCATTCTTACTTTCATCACACCTAAGTGAACAGAGGAAGTGAGGTCAAAGTAGGTCCCTCAATTACATGTTCAAGATTCAAAAGCTTCCCACGACCTTCTTATCTCTGAAACCTACAAGGTTTTGCCAATGGTGGCCACCCTCTTCTCTTACATACCCCAAATGACAGGGGTATGTGTGCATGGGCTAGGTTAGGAAAATCAAGAAGTCAAAAGAACTTAGAGGAGTGGAGTCAGAGAAGGACGCCAAAGGCAGCATCAAGTACTATCACCATAGTCTCTGCAGGGCAATCAATACTCAAAGGAGGCAAGTGAGGATTCAGTGCAGAGAGTCACAGAGGGGAGAACATGCCTTGGCCCTGCTACAGAACAAGCAGAAAGCTGAGGGGCACAGGCACAGTGAACTATGAACGGGCTCTCACCCCATAGAAATCAGGCAGTCCAGCCTTCTCATTCTCCAACAAGTACAAGGTAATATTTCCAGATTTATGTCTCTCCACCAGGGACATGGAATCCACCATTATGATGAGGAGAAAGAGGAGGAATCTGAGCCCCAGTAGGATCCCCCAGGGTTGGACTGTGGCTGAGAAATAGGCAGGGATCCCTCGGGAAGTCCAGTGGTCTGTCCAGGAGGCAGGAGTGGATTCATGACCAACAAGGCAGAGCTGGGCCTGCAGGCAGTGGAGCCCTGACTCTACTTCCACCCAAGACAGCACTGCCCATGGCCCACACTCACAGAGGCAGGGTCACTTCCACTCACACCTGAACCTGCCAATCGCCAGTTCCCAAGGAAAACTCCTAGTGTCCACCACAGTGCAGGGGCCACATCCAGTGTTCTCTGGCCTTCCCCAGGCTCCTCAAACACAGAATGAAAAGAGCCAAATGTCTAAACTGAGCACAAAGTCCAAGAGTGACCTGCCCTGCACACACATAAGGTGTCACAGTCTGATAGGAAGATGAGGTGGCCAGCACAGAGGGTCAAAAAGGACAAGAGGGTAAGACAAGGCCTCAAAATCACAGATTACCATGACTCAGTCACAGATTATTGTGATTTAGTGTTTCTCATGTACTCAGCATTGGCTCAAACTCTTCAGGCATAAGAGTTTCAAACAGATTCAACCACATGATACATGCTCCATGGTGTTAGATGTAGCTATGGATCTGTCAAATAAAAACCCCAACAGAGCTGAAACAGATGAACACACTGATATTTGTAGATAAACACACTGATATTTTTAGGGATGAGGAAATTTGTCCACGGTTACCCAGTCTATATTCCAATTGCACAGTGTTGCTCCCAAACGCACTCCCAGCTAAGGATGCCCTGGGTGACTCTTTGCACTCAATGTCTTTGGGACTCTTTGCACTCAATGTCTTAGTTTCAGGATAGTAGAAGGAACCTATCCCACACACCTGTGCTCAGATTTCTCTCAGAAATGGGAAGCAGCCAGCTAATTAAACCTGTGGGAGAAGTAGCAAGGCTAGGCCTTGGCCCTGGACCCCACTCAGTCACAATTTACCTGCTGTACTTTCCATTCTCTGCAGCCTGAATGAAGACTGCCTACTGACAGTGGCCAAGGCATAGTTTCTGAAATGCCCTACTTCAGGTGAGAAGCCACGGTCATCCCTCTGTGTTCTAGGCTCTCATGGAAAGCAGGACTGTGCCTCTAGTTTAGATGACTGCCTTCAGGAAAAAGTACAGAGTAGAACAATTTGATAGCACTGCCCCACAAAAGGCCAGGTCTGTGGGACCAGCAAGTCACAGATACTGGGAAGATTTCATCTCAGTAGACACTTATTCCTGAGGACTCCACAAGCACATCCTTTCAATCCCACGTACAATGGTTACTCTTGATGGTCAACTTCACTGGATTGAAAGGTGCCTAGGAGGTTAGTCTGTGGAGGTGTTCCAGAGATGGCTGACATGTAAGACAGTACACCACAGAGGGAAAATCTGCTTTGATCATTGGTGGCAACGTCCAATCGTCCTGCAGCTCAGATGGAATAAAAAAGGGAAGAAGGAAGTCAACCTGCATTTGCAAGCTTGATTCTACTGGTGGAGGTGTGTATTTTGCTTCTT
>PVJX010048572.1:0-11429 GCA_004027295.1 Dolichotis patagonum
AGGCAAGTTACTGGTTGGCTCGGCACCCTAACTTCCAACATGTAACGGATCTCAGGAAATACTCTTGGTTCTTGTTTCCCACCCTAGGTTCGCCGCTGCATGGCAGACCACAGTCACTTACCAGGGCAGAAGGCAGGTTACTGGTTTGCTCGGTTACCTAATTTCATGATGGCTCAGATCTCAGGAAATGTTCTTGCTTCTTATTTTCCACCCAGGGGTGGCCGCAACTTGCTAGTCCACTGTCACTTACCAGGCCGCAAGGCAGGTTACTGGTTTGCTGCACGCCCTAACTTCCAACATGGCTCAGTTCTCAGCAAATGCTCTTGCTTCTTGTTTTCCTGCCCTGGGTTCACCACTGCTTTCCAGAATAGAGTCACTTACCAGGGCACAAGACAGGTTACTTGTTGGCTCAGTGCCCTAATTTCCACCAAGGGTTGGATCTCAGGAAACGCTCTTGCTTTTTGTTTCCCCGCCCAGGGGTGTCTGTGGCTTTCCAGACCACAGTCACTTACCAGGGCGAAATGCAGGTTACTGGTTGCCATGACACCCTAAGATTCAGCAGTGCAGAGATTTCAGGAAGCGCTCTTGCTCCTTGTTTCCCCACCCTGGGTTGTCCGTTTCTGGCTAGACCAAGTCACTTATCATGGCGCAATGCAGGTTACTGGTTGGCTCGGTGCCCTAAGTTACACCATGGCTCAGTTCTCAGGAAACTCTCTTGCTTCTTGTTTCCCCGCACTGGGGTGGCCTCTGCTGGCCATAACACAGTCACTTACCAGGGCGCAAGGGATGTTACTGGTTGGCTCTGTGCTGTAAGTTCCACCATGGGTCGGATCTCAGGAAACACTCTTGTACTTGATTCCCCGCACCGGGGTGTCCACTGCTTGCCAGACCACAGTAACTTACCAGGGCGGAAGGCAGGTTACTGGTTGGCTCAGTGCCCTAAGTTCCATCATGGCTCTGATGTCAGTAAATGCTCTCGTTTCTTGTTTCCCCACCCTCGTGTGTCCGCTGCTTTCCAGACCACAGTCACTGACCAGGTAGGAGGGCAAGTTACTGATTGCCTTGGCACCCTAAGTTCCAAAATAGCGCGAATCTCAGGAAACACTCTTGTTTCTTGTTTCCCCACCATGGGGTGGCTGCAGCTTGCCAGACCACATTCACTTCCCAGGGGGCAAGGCAGGTTACTGGTTGGCTCGGCACCATAAGTTTCAACATGGCTCGGATCTCAGGAAACGCTCTTGCTTCTTGTTTCTCTGCACTGGGGTACCACGGCTTGCCAGAACCCAGTCACTTACCAGGGCAGAAGCCAAGTTACTGGTTGCCTCAGCGCCCTAAGTTCCAACCTGTCGCAGATCTCAGGAAATGCTCTTGTTTCTTGTTTCCTGCCCTAGGTTGGCCGTGGCATACCAGACCACAGTCTCTTACCAGGGCAGAAGGCAGGTTACTGGTTGGCTCAGTGGACTAATTCCACCATGGCTCGGATCTTAGGAAACGCTCTTGCTTCTTGTTTGCCACCTTACGTTGGCCATGGCATACCATACCACAGTCACTTACCAGGGCAGAAGGCAGGTTACTGGTTGGCTCAGTGCCCTAAGATTCACCATGGCTCAGATCTCAGGAAACACTCTTGCTTCTTGTTTCCCCACACTGGGGTGGCCGCAGATTGTCAGACCACAGTCACTTACCAGGGCACAAGAAGGTTACTGGTTGTCTCAGTGCCCTAAGTTCCACAATGGCTCGGATCTAAGGGAAATGCTCTTGCTTCTTGTTTCCCTGCCACAGGATCGCCGGGCCTTGCCAGACCACAGTCATTTAACAGGGCACAAGCAGGTTACTGGTTGGCTCAGTGCTCTAATTTCCAAGTTGGCGCAGATCTCAGGAAACACTCTTGCTTCTTGTTTCCCCTCCATGGGGTGCCTGCGGCTTCACAAACCACAGTCACTTTCCAGGGCGCAAGGCAGGTTACAGGTTGGCTCACCGACCTAAGTTCCACCATGCCTCGGATCTCAGGAAATGTTTTTGCTTCTTGTTTCGCCACCCTGGGGTGGCCGCATCTTCCCAGAAGACAGTCTCTTACCAAGGTAGAAGGCAGGTTACTGGTTAAGTTGGCACCCTAAGTTCCAACATGGCGCTGATCTCAGTAGATGCTCTTGCTTCTTGTTTTCCCAACCTGGGGTGGCCGTGGCTTGCCAGACCACAGTCAATTACCAGGGCAGACAGCAAGTTACTGGTTGGCTTGGTGCTCTAAGTTCCAACATGGCGTGCATCTCAGAATATGCCCTTGCTTCGTGTTTCCCCACCCTAGGGTGGTCGTGGATTGCCAGACGACAGTCACTTACCTGGGCGGATGGAAGGTTAATGGTTGGCTCGGCACCCTAATTTCAAACATGGGACGGATCTCAGGATAAGCTCTTGATTCTTGTTTCCCTGCCCGGGTGTGGCCATGGCTAGCCAGACTACAGTCAATTACCAGGTTGGAAGGCAGGTTATTGGTTGGCTTGGTGCCCTAAATCCACCATGACTCGGATTTCAGGAAATGCTCTTGCTTCTTGTTTCCCCACCCTGCGCTGTACGCTGCTTGCCAGACCACAGTCACTTACCAGGGCGGAAGGCTGGTTACTGATTGGCTTGGTGCAATAAGTTACAAAATAGCACAGATCTCAGGAATCGTTCTTGTTTCTTGTTTCCCCATACTGGGGTGGCCAAAGCTTGCCGGACCACCCTCACTTAGCAGAGTGGAAGGCAGGTTACTGTTTGGCTCAGCACTCTAAGTTACAACATGGTACAGATCTCAGGAAACGTTCTTGCTTCTTGTTTTCCTGCCCTGGGGTAGCCGCAGCTTGCCAGAACACAGTCATTTACCAGGTTGGAAGGCAGGTTACGGGTTGGCTCGCTACCCTAATTTCCAACATGGTGCGGATCTCAGAAAATGCTCTTGCTTCTTGTTTCCCCACACTGGGATGGTTGCGGCAGGCCAGACCTCAATCACTTACCAGTGTGGAAGCCAGGTTACTGCTTGGCTTGGTGCCCTAAGTTTCACTAGGGTGCAGATCTCAGGAAATGCTCTTGCTTCTTGTTTCCCTGCCCTGTGGTGGCCACGGCTTGCCAGACCATAGTGACTTATCAGTGCGGAGGGCAGGTTACTGGTTGGCTTGTTGCCCTGAGTTGCAACATGGCTCGGATCTCAGGAAAGGCTCTTGTTTCTTGTTTCCCCACACTGGGGTGGCCGCTGCTTGCCACTCCACAGTCACTTACCATGGCAGAAGGCTGGTTACTGGTTGGCTCGGCACCCTAATATCCAAAATGGCACAGATATGAGGAAACGCACTTGCTTATTGTTTGCCGCCCTGGGGTGTCCACATTTTGGTAGACCAAGTCACTTATCAGGGTGCCACGTAGGTTACTGGTTGGCCTTGCACTGTAAATTCCACCATGGCTCGCATCTCAGGAAACGCTCTTGCTTGTTGTTTACCTGCCCTGGGGTGGCTTCGGCTTGCCAGACCACAGTCACTTACCTGGGTGGAAGGCAGTTTACTGGTTGGCTCAGACCCCTAAGTTTCACTATGGCGCACATCTCAGGAAATGCTCTTGCTTCTTGTTTCCACACACTGTGGTGGCCATGGCTTGCCAGACAACGGTGACTTACCAGTGTGGAAGGCAGGTTACTGGTTGGCTTGGTGCCCTGAGTTGCAGCATGTCTCGGATCTCACAAAACACTCTTGCTTCTTGTTTCCCCACCCTGGGGTGGCCGCTGCTTGCCACACTGCAGTCACTTAACAGGGCGGAAGGTAGGTTTCTGGTTGGCTTGGCGCCTTAAGTTCCAAAATAGTGCAGATCTGAGGAAACGTTCTTGCTTCTTGTTTCCCCACCTTAAATTTTCCGTGGCATGCCAGACCACAGTCACTTACATGGGCAGAAGGCAGGTTCATGGTTGGCTTGGCGCCCTGAGTTTCACCAGGGCACGGATCTCAGGAAACGCTCTTGCTTCTTATTTCCCCACCCTGGGGTGACTGCGGCTTGCTCAGACCACAGTCAATTTCCAAGGCTGAAGGCAGATTACTGGTTGGCTTGACACCCTAACTTCCATCATGGCGTGGGTCTCAGGAAACGGTCTTGCTTCTTGTTTCCTCGCCTTGGGGTGGCTGCAGATTGCCAGACACCAGTCACTTACCAGGGCACAAGGCAGGTTACTGGTTGGCTCAGCACCCTAAGTTCCAACATGGCGCGGATCTCAGGAAATGTTCTTGCTTTTTGTTTGCCTGCCCAGGGTTGGCCGCGGCTGGCCACAACAAAGTCTCTTACCAGGGCGCAAGGCAGGTTACTGGTTGGCTTGGTGCCCTAAGTTCCAACATTGTGCAGATCTCAGGAAATGCTCTTGCTTCTTGTTTCCCCACACTGGGGTGGCCGCGGCTAGCCAGGTCACAGTCACTTACCAGGGCGCAAGGCAGGTTACTGGTAAGATCGGCGCCCTAAGTTCCACCATGGCTCAGATGTCAGGAAACACACTTGCTTCTTGTTTCCCTGCCCTGGGTTGACCCCATCTTGCTAGCAACAGTCACTAACCAGGCAGAAGGCAGTTTACTGGTTGGTTCAGAGCCCTAGGTTTCACTAAGGTGAAGATCTCGACAAAGGCTCTTCCTCCTTGTTTCCCTGCCCTGGGGTGGCCGTGGCTTGCCAGACCACAGTCACTTACAAGGGCGGAAGGCATGTTACTGGTTGGCTTAGCGCCTTAAGTTCAAACATGGCACGATTCTCCGGAAACGCTCTTGTTTCTTGTTTCCTCAGCATGGGGTGGCCGCGGCTTGCCAGACCACAGTCACTTATCAGAGTGGAAGGCAGGGAATGGGTTGGCTCAGTGCCTGAAGTTCAAACATGGCATGGATCTGAGCAAATGGTCTTACGCTTCTTGTTTCCCAGCTCTGGTGTGGCAGCAGCTTGCCAGACAACAGTCACTTACCAGGGTGCAAGACAGGTTACTGGTTGGCTCGGGGTCCTCATTTCCAATATGGTGCAGATTTCAGGATATGCTCTTGCTTCCTGTTTCCCCCGCCCTGGCATTGCTGTGGCTTGCAAGACCACTGTCACTTACGAGGGCGGAAAGCAGGTTACTGACTGGCTTGGCGCCGTAAGTTCCACTGGTCTCAGATCACAGGAAACGCGCTTGCTTCTTGTTTCAACGCCCTGGGGTGGCCGCGGCTTGCCAGACAGCAGTCACATACCAAGGCGGTAGGCAGGTTACTGGTTGCCTCGGCGCCCTAAGTTCCAAAATGGCACGGATCTCAGGAAATGCTCTTGCTTCTTGTTTCCCCACAATGGGATGGCCATGGCATGCCAGACCACAGTCACTTACCAGGGCGGAAGCCAGGTTATTGGTTGGCTCGGTGCCCTAAGTTTCACCAGGGCGCGGATCTCAGTAAACGTTCTTGCTTGTTGTTTCCCTGCCTTATAGTGGCCACGGCTTGCCAGACCAGAGTGACTTACCAGGGCAGAAGGTAGGTAACTGGTTAGCTCAGTGCCATAAGTTCAAACATTGCGCAGATCTCAGGAAATGCTCTTGCTACTTGTTTCCCTGCCCTGGGGTGGTCGAGGAGTGCCAGACCACAGTCACTTACCTGAGTGGAAGGCAGGTTACTGCTTGACTCGGTGCCCTAAGTTCAAACATGACAAGGATCTCTAGAAATGCTCATGCTTCTAGTTTCCCCATCCTGGGGTGGCCTCGACCTGCCAGACCACAGTCATTTACCAGGGCGCAATGCAGGTTACTGGTTGGCTCGGGCCCTAACTCCACCATGGCTCAGATCTCAGGAAATGTTCTTGCTTCTTGTATCCCCGCCCCGGGGGTGGCCGCGCCTTGCCAAACCACAGTCAATTAGCAGGGCGTAACATAGGCTACTGGTTGGCTTGGTGCTCTAAGTTCCACCATGGCTCGGATCTCAGGAAACCCACTTGATTCTTCTTTCCCCGCCCTGTGGTTGCCGTGGCTTGCCAGACCATAGTCACTTACCAGGTGCAAGGCAGGTTACTTGTTGGCCTGATGCCTTAAGTTCCAAAATGGCACGGATCTCAGGAAATGCTCTTGCTTCTTATTTCCCCAACCTGGGTTTACCCCTGCTTGCTCAGACCACAGTCACTTTCCAAGGCTGAAGGCAGGTTACTGGTTGACTTGATGCCCTAAGTTCCAACATGACACAGACCCCAGGAAACACTCTTGCTTCTATTTTCCCCACCTTGGGGTGGCCGCAGCTTGCCAGGCCACAGTCACCAGGGCGTAAGGCAGGTTACTGGTAGGCTAGGCGCCCTACATTGTAACATGGCGTGGATCTCAGGAAATGTTCTTACTTCTTGTTTCCCTGCCCTGGGGTGGCCATGGCTTGACACACCACAGTCTCTTACCAGGGCGCAAGTCAGGTTATTGGTTGGCTCGGCGCCCTAAATTCCAACATGGCACAGATCTCAGGAAATGCTCTTGCTTCTTGTTTCCCCGCCCTGTGGTATCTGTGGCATGCCAGACCACAGTCACTTACCAGGGTGAAAGGCAGATTACTGCTTGGCTGAGTTTCCTAAGTTCCAACATGGCACAGATCTCAGGAAATGCTCTTGATACATGTTTCCCTGCCCTGGGGTGGCTGCGGCTTGCCAGAACATAGTAACGTACCATTCGCAAGGCAGGTTACTGATTGGTTCGGTGCCCTAAGTTTCAGCAGCGTGCGGATCTCAGGAAATGCTCTTGCTTCTTCTTTCCCAGCCCTGGTGTGGCCGTGGCTTGCCCGACGACAGTCACTAACCAGGGCAGAATGCAGATTACTGATTGGCTCATCAACCTAAGTTCCACCATTGCTCAGATCTCAGGAAATGCTCTTTTTTCTTGTTTCCCCACCCGGGCATGGCTGCAGCTTTCCAGACCACAGTCACTTACCAGGTTGGAAGGCTGGTTACTGGTTGGCTCAGTGCCCTAAGTTCCAATATGCCGCAGATTTCAGGAAACACTGTTGCTTCTTTTTTCCCTGCCCTGGGGTGGCCTCAGCTTGACAGAACACAATAACGTACCATGGCAGAAGCCAGGTTACTGGATGGCTTGGCACCCTAAGTTACACCTCGGTGTGGATCTCAGAAAATGCTCTTGCTTCTTGTTTCCTGGCCCTGGGGTGGCCACGGCTTGGCAGACCACAGTGACTTACGAGGGCGGAAGGCAGGTTACTGGTTGGCTTGGGGCCTCAAGTTCCAAATGTCGTGGATATGAAGATATGCTCTTGCTTATTTTTTCCCGGCCCTGGGGTGGCCACAGCATGACAGACCACAGTAACTTACCAGAGCAGAAGGCAGGGTACTGTTTGGCTTTTTTGCCCTGAGTTGCAACATGGCTCGTATCTCTGGATACACTCTTGTTTCTTGTTTCCCCACCCGGGCATGGCTGCAGCTTTCCAGACCACAGTCACTTACCAGGTTGGAAGGCTGGTTACTGGTTGGCTCGGTTCCCTAAGTTCCAATATGCCGCAGATTTCAGGAAACACTGTTGCTTCTTTTATCCCTGCCCTGGGGTGGTCTCAGCTTGACAGAACACAATAAATTACCATGGCAGAAGCCAGGTTACTGGATGGCTTGGCACCCTAAGTTACACCTCAGTGCGGATCTCAGAAAATGCTCTTGCTTCTTGTTTCCTGGCCCTGGGGTGGCCACGGCTTGGCAGACCACAGTGACTTACGAGGGCGGAAGGCAGGTTACTGGTTGGCTTGGGGCCTCAAGTTCCAAATGTCGTGGCTATGAAGGTACGCTCTTGCTTATTTTTTCCCGGCCCTGGGGTGGCCACAGCATGACAGACCACAGTAACTTACCAGAGCAGAAGGCAGGGTACTGTTTGGCTTTTTTGCCCTGAATTGCAACATGGCTTGGATCTCAGGAAACGCTCTTGTTTCTTGTTTCCTGGCCCTGGGGTGGCCGCTGCTTGCCAGACCACTGTCACTTACCAGGGTGGAAGGAGTGTTACTGGTTGGCTCGGCACCCTAATTTCCAAAATGGCGCAGATCTGAGGAAATGCTCTTGCTTCTTTTTTACACCCCTTTGGTTGACCGCCTCATGCAATATCACAGTCAATTACCAGGGCGGAAGGCAGTTTACTGGTTGGCATGGTGCCCTAACTTTCACCAGGTTGGGGAACTCAGGAAACCCTCTTGCTTTTTGTTTCCCCGCACTGGGGTGGCCGTGGCTTGCCAGACCACAGTCACTTACCAGGGTGAAAGGCAGATTACTGCTTGGCTCGGTTCCCTAAATTCCAACATGGCACGGATCTCAGGAAACACTCTTGCTTCTTGTTTGCCCCACTTTGGGTGGCCTCAGCTTGCCAGACACCAGTCACTTAACAGGACTGAAGGCAGGTTACTAGTTGGCTCGGTGACCTAAGTTCAACCATGCCTCTGATCTCAGGAAACGCTCTTGGTTCTTGTTTCTCCGCCCTGTGGTGGCCCCGTCTTTCCAACAACAGTAACTTACCATGGTGGAAGAAAATTTACTTGTTTGTTTGGTGCCCTAAGTTTTACCAGGGGGAAGATCTCGGCAAATGCACTTGCTTTTTGCTTCCCCACCCTTGGGTGGCCTCGGGTTGCCAGAACACAGTCACTTACCAGGGTGAAAGGCAGATTACTGCTTGGCTCGGTTCCCTAAATTCCAACATGGCACGGATCTCAGGAAACACTCTTGCTTCTTGTTTGCCCCACTTTGGGTGGCCTCAGCTTGCCAGACACCAGTCACTTAACAGGACTGAAGGCAGGTTACTAGTTGGCTCAGTGCCCTAAGTTCAACCATGCCTCTGATCTCAGGAAACGCTCTTGGTTCTTGTTTCCCCGCCCTGTGGTGGCCCCGTCTTTCCAACAACAGTAACTTACCAGGGTGGAAGAAAATTTACTTGTTTGTTCGGTGCCCTAAGTTTTACCAGGGGGAACATCTCGGCAAATGCACTTGCTTCTTGCTTCCCCACCCTTGGGTGGCCGCGGGTTGCCAGACCACAGTCACTTACCAGGGTGGAAGGCAGTTTACTCGTTGGCTCGATACCCTAAGGTCCAACATGGTGCGGATCTCCTGAAATGCTCTTGCTTCTTGTTTCTGCACCCTGCGGTGGCTGTGGCTTGCCAGAACACAGTCACTTACCTGGGAGAATATCAGGTTACAGCTTGGCTCATAGCCCTAAGTTCCAACATGGCTCGGATCTCAGGAAACACTTTCTTCTTTTATCCCCACCCTGGCATGGCCGTGGCATACCAGAACAAGGTCACTTACCCGGGCACAGGACAGGTTACTGGTTTGCTCGGCACCCTAATTCCACCATGGCTCGGAACTCAGGAAATGCCCTTGCTACTTGTTTCCCGGCCCTGGAGTGGCAAAATGGCTTGCCAGAGCACAGTCACTTACCAGGACGCAAGGCAGGTTACTGGTAAGCTCAGCGCCCTAAGTTCCACCATGGCTCGGATCTCAGGAAACGCTCTTGCTTCTTGTTTCTCCAAACTGGGATGGCCACAGCTTGCCAGACCACAGTCACTTACCATGGAACAGGCAGGTTACTGGTTGGCTGGAAGCCCTAAGTTCCACCATGGCTCAGATCTCAGGAAATGCTCTTGCTTCTTGTTTCCCTGCCCTGGAGTGGTCGCGGCTTGTCAGAGCACAGTCAATTATCAGGGCTCAAGTTAGGTTACTGGTTGGCTCAGTGCCGTAAGTTCCTCCATCCTCGGATCTCAGGAAACGATTTTGCTTCTTGTTTCCCCAAACTGGGGTGGCCGCGGCTTGCCAGACCACAGTTACTTACAAGGGCGGAAGACAGGTTACTTGTTGGCTCAGCCCCCTAAGTTTCACCATGACACGGATCTCAGGAAATTCTCTTGATTCTTGTTTCACCGCCCTGGGGTAGCTGCGGCTTGTCAGACCACAGTCACTTAGCAGGATGGAAGGCAGGTTACTGGTTGGCTCAGTGCCGTAAGTTCCAACATGTCGTGGATCTCAGAATATTCTCTTGTTTCTTGTTTCACTGTCCTGGAATGGCTGCGGCTTGCCAGACCACAGTCACTTACCAAGGCGCAAGGCCGGTTATTGGTTGCCTCAGCGCCCTAACTTCCACCATGGTTCGGATCTCAGGAAACACTCTTGCTTCTTGTTGCCCTGCACTGTGGTGGCCACGGCTTGCCAGAAAACACTCACTTACCAGGGCAGATGGCAGGTTACTGGTTGGTTTGGCAACCTAACTTCCCACAATGGCATCCTTAGTTGGCCCAATCTTGCCAAACCACTGTCACTCACCAGGGCGCAAGGCAGTTTACAAGTTGGCTCCACCCCCTAAGTTACCCAATGGCTCAGATCTCAGGAAACGCTCTTGCTTCTTATGTCCATGGGCCGGGGTGACCGAGGCTTGCCAGACCACAGTCCCTTACCTGGGCAGGAGGCATGCTACTGGTTGGCTCGGCACCCTAATTTCCAACATTGCTCGGATCTCAGAAAACCCTCTTGGTTCTTGTTTCCCCACCCTGGTGTTGCAGCGGCTTTCCAGACCTCAGTCACTTACCCTGGGGGAAGGCAGTTTACTTGTTGGATCGAGCCCCTAAGTTCCAAAATTGTGCAGATCTCAGGAAAAGATATTGCTTCTTTTTTCCCTACCCTGGGGTGGGCATGGCTTGCCATACCACAGTCACTTACCAGGGCAGAATGCAGGTTACTGGTTGGCTTGGCGCTCTAATTTCCAACAAGGCTTGGATCTCAGGAAACGCTCTTGTGTCTTGTTTCCCCACTCTGGTGTGGCTGTGTCTTGCCCGAAAACAGTCACTTACCAGGGCGAAAGGCAGGTTACAGGTTAGCTCGGCGCCCTAAGTTCTACCATGGCTCGGATCTCAGGAAATGCTCTTGCTTCTTCTTTCCCTGCCCCAGGGTTGCCGCAGCTTAGCAGACAACAGTCACTTACTAGGGCAGAAAGCAGGTTACTGGTTGGCTTGGTGCCCTAAGTTCCACAATGGCTTGGATCTCAGGAAACGCTCTTGCTTCTTGTGTCCCTGTGCCTGGGTGGCCGCGGCTTGCCAGATGACAGTCATTTACCTGGGCAGAAGGCATGCAACTGGTTGGCTGGACACCCAAATTTCCAACATTGCATGGATCTCAGGAAATGCTCTTGCTTCTTGTTTCCTCAACCTGGGGTGGCCGTGGCTTGCCAGACCACAGTCACTTACCAGGGTGGAAAGCAGGTTACTGGTTGGTGCGCTGCCCTAAGTTTCACCAGGTCGAGGATCTAAGGAAACGCTATTGCTTCTTGGTCCCCCTCCCTGTGGTGGCCACAGATTGCCAGTCCACAGTCACTTAGCAGGACAGAAGGCAGGTTACTGGTTGGCTTGGTGCCTTAAGTTCCAACATGGCGTGAATCTCAGGAAACCCTTTTGCTTCTTGTTTTCCCAACCTGGGGT
>PVJX010048573.1:0-11414 GCA_004027295.1 Dolichotis patagonum
GTGATATATGTGCACCCATGTTTATAGCAGCACAATTTGTAATAGCCAGATCTTGGAAACAACCTAAGTGCCCATCAACTGAGGAATGGATAAAAAAGTTGTGGCATTTTTATACAATGGAGTACTACTCAGCTATAAAGAATGATCACATCGAGATATTTATAAATAAATGGACACAACTTGAGACCATTCTGTTAAGCGAAATAAACCAAACTCACAAGGGTAAATACCATATAGTCTCCCTAGTATGAGATTTGATAAGAGTATATAAGACTTTATGGTAAGCATGAGTCCCCATCTCATAGCTTTGAAGTCTTTCAAAGTTTTCAATCATCACTTGGAATGGTCTTATCCTGTTTTGTTTGACTATATCATGCGTGATTATATGAACAGCTGTTTTGAAGAAAACAAAACATTATGACAGCTATTGCTGAGTTAATATCATCCATATTAGAAGTCCTACCATGCTTCTTTTGTTCTACTACCATTGGTTCTATCTATCACATTGTCTTATTGGAATTTGAATATGTGTGATAGTTCAAACAAAATTATTTTTTATCGAAAATGAGATATTATAGTACCCATTGATCATTTTCTGTTATTCAGTTCAGAAAGCCCTGTAATTCTTTCACTATATGCATGGCTTTATACTATTTTGTTATGTTTGATATTATTGTATTTGAAACTATGCTCAACTATAGCAGAGTAAGTGATATGGTGTTAGCTACTATTGATGTCCAATTGTCTTAATGTAAAGTACTGTGTTGCCTATGTTGTCCTGTTCTGATCTGCTCTGTACTGCCCCCTTTTGTTTTATTCTCTTTCAAATAAAAGTTTAAAAAAAAATCACAGAAATTTCAACATACATGAGCTTTACGATAAGGGTTATTGTCTTTGATTCCTGGTAGATATCTACGCCTTCCCAAAATGGTCTGAACAAACCCATCTCTTTCACAATTCTTCACTGTCTCTCTCAGGAAACGATTAATCCCTACAAAGAAAATACAGAATTACCTAGTTACAACTTAAAATACAAAGAATGAAATACATCAAAATTCCACTTATGATTAACATTAGTATCATATCAAAACTATACATAAAAACCTTCATGTGCTTTCTCTAGGCTTGAAAAGGTAGGGAAAAATAACTTTAAAAACAACACAATCTGCTTTTAATCAGAAATAACATATATGATACTAAATTTCAGAACAGCTCATGGACTTGAGTGTTTTTACTCTAAAATGTTGAAACTGTTTCACAGACTTCCCTCCTTGATGACCTTATCTTCCTCCACTCTTTGAGGCCTAAAACATACCAGTAACTCCTCTTTAGTATCTCTATTTTGACAGAAAATAGGACCTTGCTGAAATTAATATATGAGTTATAATAAACATTTCACTAGGAGTATTAATCTGTGCTTCTTAAAATTCAAAACTATATGCCAGCACTCAGGAGGCTGAGCGGGAGGATCACCATGAGTCCGAGGCCAGCCTGGGCTACATAAGCCATTTCAAGGCCAGCCTGTACTACACAGTAAGAACCTGACTCAAGGGAAGAAAAAAAAACCAAAACGCAAAACCACAAGGTGTAGTGAGTGTTCAAAGCACTCAGATTCCCTGGACAGCACCCAACCTCTGCCATCCAGGTCTGGGCCATGGCTGTGACCAGGGTGCTCCAGGAGAAACGCACTGCAGTGGTCAGCCCAGCCCTGCTCACTCTAGTCTCTGCTCAGAGGGTCTTCTCCACTGTCTCTCTCAGCCCGGTCACCAGCCACAGGTGCCCTGCCTCTTGGTCACACTGGAAGCTGACAAACCGTGCTGCGCTCTTTATCTGCTCATCCAAAGTAACAAACACAGTACTTCCCAACTAGGAAGCCTGTGGGCCTTCTCTTACAGGGTTGGCACAAGAAGCACACTTGGGGAGAAGACAAGTAGGGGGAGAGCCGGGCCCGCAGAGCCAGGTGAACTGCTGGAGTGGCCTCTCAGCCTCCAGCACTTCAGTCTCACAAAGAGTGAGGATGCCCTCCTTTCCAGGGAAGAATCTCCGAGGAAAGGGTGAGCGTGAGGAGGCTGCGCTTCTCCACATTCTTACCTCACTCCTATACCAGGCCTTTGAATATTCAAACTGTCAGAGCTACTCAAAAAAATTTCTGAAGTATAATTTAGATCTGGTAAAAAAAACAATCACTTCGAGTGAACAGTTGGACACATTCTGACAAATGTTAGTGCCCTAGCGCTGCTGCTGCTACAGACGACACCGCTGTCTCTTCTCAGCCCCGTCAGCAGCCACAGACACTCACTGACCTGCTTGACCACGCTATCTTAGCTTTTAGTGTACTTAAATTTCATAAAATTGGGTTACGCTGTATGTCCTCATATTATATGTATGTGTGCCTTCTTTCCCAAGAAAAAACATTTTCATGTACTATCAGTATTGTAGTGAATATCAATCTTTGACTCCTTTTCCTTGACTGGTAATATTTCATGGTAGAGATACATAAAAATTTATCTATTTTTCCTACTAATATACAGTTGGCATGTTCACAATATCTGACTGCTGTTACATTCATTTCAAATCTTTCTTTGGACATACATTTTCATTTTTCTTGGGCAAACACCTAAAACTAATTTCAGCGTTATATGGTTAAGTGTATGTCTTTTATTTGAAAGAGCAATACAACATTTTTTCCAACATCTTTTACCAAAGTAAAAGGGATAATAATATTTTTAATTTCAGCTATTTTACTGTTTTTTAATGGTTTCTCTTTAGTTTTAATGTGCTTTCCCCTGATGACTAATGATGACAACAGTTAGCATCATTCATGTATCTGCCTTCAAAACACTGAGTTATAAGAGTTCCTTATACATTACAGATATAAATCCTTTGCTGGACAGTAGGTACTACAAATATTTTCTCTCAAGCTATGGTTTGCTTTTATATTTTCTTAATTGTGTTTTTCATTAATACTTTTGTATTTGATTTATTGTTATTATGACTTAAGATATCTTTCCCTATCTTGATATTAAAAATATTTTTCTCATTTTCTTCCAAAAGATAATTTAGCTATTACTTCTAAGTCTACATACCCCATCAAGTTAAATTTTGCATTTGATGTGATATATAATCTGAGGTTCATTTCTTTCCCATAACAGTATCTAGTTGCCCTAGAACTAATTTCTGAAAAGATTACATTTCATCTGTTAAATTACCATGGGAACTTTTTTTTAATAATTTTATTTAAAGAGAAAAAAACAAACCAAAACAAAACAAAACAGAATAAAGGGTAGCAACAATACAGTATTCCAAGGAAAAAAGGAAAAGAACAACAACAAAAAAAACCTAAGAAATTATTGCTTGACAAATTACATACTGCCTTCTTGGAAATAGCTGTTCAATTTACAAAGTTAAAACATGTAAAGTAGACATTCAAACAGTGAGACTGTTAACAGTTCTGCTCCACAATCTGACAAAAACAGCAATATACCATGGGAACTTTTGAAAAATCAATTAACTATATTTATAATTCTATCTCTGGGCTCTCTGTTGTGTTTAACTGATCTCTAAGCCCACCGTATGCCTGTCTTGATTACTGTAACTTTATATTGTTTTAATATGAGGAAATTTAAGTCTACCACACTGTAATTTCTTCCTAAAACATTATGGTAATTCCAAGTCCTTCATATGTCTATACAAATTTGTAATCAGCTTGTGAAATTCTACGTAAACATCTAATGGAATTTAGACTGGGACAACACTGAATCTGACAATTTGCAGAGAAGTGTCATCATAACAATATTATGCTTCCAACCAATCAACGTGGTCTATCTCATATGTATTTATTTCTCTCCAGACTGCTCTGGAATTTTGAATGTATCCATCTTACACATACTCTGTCAAATTTATGCCCCAGTATTTCATGTTTTTTGGAAATTAATCACTAATTCTTTGATATATATAAGAATGTGACTGATTTTACGGATTGAACTTATATGATGGGATATTTCCAAAATTTAGTCATTTGTTCTAATAGTTATTTTTATAGAATCCATATCCATGGTAATGTGTACAAAAAGGCTACATCTTACTGAAAAAGCAGTTTCTTTTTTTCCTTTCAAATCTTTGTACTTTTTCTTTTGTTACAGTATTGGTTAGTCAATGCCAATGATCATAGGGTCGGAATTGATTGCAAAAGAAGATGAAAAAGCTTTCCAGGGTTACAGTGACCATTCTAGATCTTGAATGTGACGTACATTATATGACTATATACATTTGTCAAAAGTAACTTGCCATACGTAAATTATATTACAAAGAACTGTCTAAAAAGCATCCAACTTAAGACATCAAATTACTCTTTCACAGGAGTTTTCTCTGAGTTTTTATCCATCTCTGTCCTACTTTTCCGGGAAAAAAAAAATACTGTATCTTAGTAAATAATCATATCAAGTATTTGTCATAAAACATGCCTGATGAAAATTTCTGAAAACGGAAATTTTGGTAGAAAATTCTGGAACACAAATTGGAATTAATCTAACACGGGGAATCTGGATTATAAACAGTGGCATCTAAAAGACATTCGGCACTCATGCATCATTACCTGTGTATCTGGACTTGAAGGAGTCAATATAGCAAGCAGCAGCATCTTCTTTAATGCCCATTTGTTCTCCTAAAGATTTAGCTCCCATCCCATAAATGATTCCATAGCAAATCTGAAAGGAAGTCATCATACTCAGAAAGGAAATTAAGTCACAACTACATAAAATGCAAATATAACCAGTTCGTTTGGATTGAAATTTTGGTAAACTTTGTTTCATAGTGAGTCAAAGAAATGATTAGATCTACTTTAGCACTTGTTTTGCTTTTTTGTTTTTTTGGAGACAGGGTCTTGCTATGTGGTTCAGCTGGCCTTGGACTCACTACGTAGGTCACACTGTTCTTGATCTCACAGCAATCCTCCTGCCTAAGTCTTCTAAGTGCTAGGATTATCAGAATGCACCACCATTTCCCACTAGTGTTATTTCTTAAGAAAGAACAAAAGAGGAGAAAGTATAAGTGAATTTGAATGGCATATGTGTTGTCATAAAAGTCACCATCTAAAAGGAAAGATATATTTCCACTTGTCATCTGTCCGTCACTCATGAGAGCAGCTTTTTACTCCTCAGAGCACCCCCACTAATGTCTTCTTAAGGACACACCTAGAAGCTTGGGGGGAAAATTTCACGCACATCCTCTATTTATTTATGGACAAAACTACAGGAACAAATCATCTGTTAATACAGAGACCACTTCCCTGGAAATAAATATCTTCAAATTACAGCCCCCTAACATCCCACAAGTGCAGAACTTATCTGGGTTAAATACAAACAAAATCCTGAGGAAATTTTGGGAGCAGTGAAAGGAAAACAGCCAGCTAGTCCACTGAAGAGATTCTGACTTAACAGTTAACTACTGCCTAGGTTCAAGCTTAGCGCGACCATTCACAGACATGCTTTTGTCACTAGTCACTTAACCTCTATGTTTTTGTTTCTTCATCTATAAAATGAAGACAGTAATACCTATGGCATGGAATTAAGATTGGAAGAACTGCTAAAACAAGATCTGTGTAAATGTTACCAAAACACAAAAAAGACAGCATGTATTAAATAAGTATCAGAGTTCTCAACTTTTTTATTGTGATAAGCTAGTTAGAGGGTCCCCCACTACCACATCTTTCTTGCTTTTAAAAACTCCTTTTATTTTGCTTTTGTGGATTTTTAAAATGCTTAATCAGCTCCATGTGGTATACATGTGTAATCCCAGCACTTGGGAAGCTGGAGCAGGACTATAATTGCAAGTTCAAAGCCAGCCTGAGCTACAAAACGGCTTCAAGGCCAGCCCGAACTATACAGTGAGACGCTGTCTCCAAAAAAAAAAACAGCTTTATTTTATTGTGATTCCTAATATTTGTTTGCTTTTAACACATAAAACTTAGTGGTATCTAAGGTCTCAGCAACACTTACCAATGAGGTGGTTCAGTGCTTTGTGAAGTAGGAAAAAACTGTGATAGCCTATGCACAGGTAAATCACCAAGGGGCTTGACAATATAGAGGCAGCCGCTGCCAGTGAATGAATATGCAGATTAGTGGGTCGGATTGCCTGAGTTATAACCCTTAGAATTTCTCCTGATTCCACAGTTATAGTTGTATCACCTTAATCAAATTATTTTCTGTGCCTCAGCTTCCTACTCTATAGAATGGAAACAGACATTATAATACCTATCTAAAGAGCTAATTATGAGGTTTAAATGTGGGAATATTACCTATTTTGCTTATGGTTTAATTCTTGCTAAGTGCAGGACCCCAGAGTGGATTAAACTAACAGAACAGAGGTAGCTTTCCTAAGAGTGGAAAAACACACACATTGGTGCTAGACAAAATATGATGAGGGGAAGCCAGTTAGGCACACAGGAAGTAATCAGAGGCACACATGTAATATGAACAGCACAGGGGCCCAGAGCTGGGTGCTGAGCCTCCACCTGAGCCCATCATCCTGCTGTTTATTCCACAGGGCACATGATGCGGAAGCGCCAGTGTTAATCAAGGCCAGCAAATTTATACATAGGGCCTTTGACCACCTCTGCACCTAAAAGTCATTCAGGGAACTCAAATGAATTCCTTTCAAAGGTACAAGGCAACATGAATTTTGCTGGCCCTGAAAAGCTAAACAGCTACCAATTATTATAATTTAAGCTCAGCAATATTAATTTATCAACAAACGCTTAGAAAGAATCTTCTGTACAAGGTATTTGATCGCTTTATGTTGTGTAATTGAAAATATGGAACTTTATGTGAGACATTTACTGACTAGAAAAATAATTTAAAATGTACATATGTACATACCCATAAATAAATACCACGACTACTACAATGATCTCTACCACTTTTAAAACAAGCCTCTGCCAAGCACAAGGCACTGTGACTGTTCATGGTCTGGATACACAATACTTTCTTAGAACTAAGAGGCCTCTGGTTCTTTCTTTTGCAACCAGAAAGGAAAGAATAATAAACACAATGAGTCAGGCTCTGATTAATGTGGTTGGAAATATCCAAAGACAGAGAAAAATGTTCCTTATCTCACTCAAGTAATTGAGATAGTTAAAAACTTTTGACCCATTAGAGTCTTGTGATTTGCACCAAGCAAGTCCACCAGGTCACCTGCTTTGCCTGTTGCCTCAGATCATCCCCAACAGACTCTGGCTCCATCATCTTCCACTCGGCTGCAATGCTCCTGAAAACATCGGCTCCAGTGTTTAATACTTGAATGAGACGATGATCATGAGATAAATGAGCCAAGATCCTCAGTTCAAGCTGAGAGTAATCAGCAGCCAGTATTAAACCACCTGAAATAGAAATGACCATAGATAACCTAGTGCAGAGCTCTGTATAATATAATCTGATTTCTGTGTAATTGAGCAGTTTGAAAGAAATTTAGTTCTAATTTAGAAGTTTGAGATCAAGTGTTCAAAAGTTGAAACCTTGCTTCTAATATGATACAATTCAGTTCCGGATACCTTTTCCTGATAAGCTTGTGGGTTCACGTAACACACGTAAAGCTGCCCACATGTCCCCTAACCAGAGCGGAATGCTTTCCTTGGTGCTCCGCAGCACCAGGCAAATAATACATACAGCTCTTTGATGCCTCCCCTAAGTGGCACTGGGTCCCTAGGAATGAGAGACTTACATTTCTTTTTCATTCTACAGAAAACCTTGCACAGATTCTAGTGCACAGTAGGCCCCTTGTGTACTAGAAATGGTTTCTGAATGAATAAGAAGTTGGTGTCCAATAAATGAATGTATTAAATGGGTTGGAGAGAAACGTGATTTGCTTTGACAATAGCAAAGAAATACATGAAAAGGGTCACGCCATCAGTAGGTGAGAAAGTTTCCAGGAGGATTAAGATGATTACTGAACTGGAAATAACTTAATCAGCATGGTAAAAAACAACACTACAAAAACAAAATAAGGATAAAGAAAGAAAACCATTTTTAACTTATATCATTGCCATATTATAAGGAGCCTTCCACAAATCAAAAACAGTCAACTGTAAGTAAGCAGTTTACAAAAATAACACAAAAACACCTTCAACACATTAAATAGTGTCAATCAAAATTTAAAAAATGGAAACTAAATCCATAGCAAGAAACAAATTTTCTTCACTTATGCTGCAAAGATCCATAAGTCTGGGCAATATACTCTAGCAAGGCTGTCAAGAAAGAAAGATGTTCCTGGGAAGTCAAATGATAACCCTCACAATTAGATGGGCACATATATAGTGAATAGGGGGAAAGCCATGAAACTACACAAAGAACCAGACAAAAATTTTAAAGCTGAAAATGCAATATCTGCAATATAAATTCACTAGAAAGCTGTGGCAGTGATTATATCCCTTAGATGAAAAGATCCCTAAATATTAAAACATTCAATAAAAAGTATCCATTAAAGCACAGAGAAAAAAGACAGAAAGACTCAAAAAGTAAAGAAAAAGGGCTCAGAGGCCTGGGGGGATGACCAGGTGACGGGATGACGGGAGACCTGAGAGAATGGACCCGTATGTATTTGGAAAAACGAAAGGAAGACACATGAGGACACACTGTTAATGAGGCCAATAGCTGGAATGTGTCTTATTTAGCAAGAATTATCAGGGCACAGATTTTTTAGAATTTCCAAACTAAGCAAACCCAGGAAATTGAACAAATTCCAAAGATCCAAGTAGCAAAGCATTTAGATTCAGAGCCAAATCAAACTGAATAAAAGGGAAAAAACTGAAAAAGCACAAGTAGAAAGACATACTCCTCTTGGAGTAATCACAAAAAAATGAGAGTATACTTCTCATTGAAATAATATAAAGAACAATGGAAATTCTCATTTAAAGTGCTAAAAGAAAAGAACTATAAACATGGAAATCGCTATCTAGTAAGAATATCCTTCAACAATGAGGGTGAAATAGGGAAATTTTCAGATATGGAAATGCTGAAAAGAAACAATTGTCAGTAGATCTACACAGCAAGACATCTTAAAGGACATACATTGGATGAAGCAAAATGATAACAGACAGAAACCTGAATCTTTCTCCAAAACATGAAAGAGCACCAGAAATGGTAAACAGTGGTTAGATAGAAAAGATACTTTACTGTCTTTTAATTTCTTTGAAAATATATAATAGAGCATTTAAAGTCAAATAATCACTATTTTGAAGAGGATATAATAGTCATAGAAATTAAATCTTGTCTTGGTTACTTTTCTCTATTTAGTGGAACAAAATACCCAACACACAAAATGAAGGAAAGAAAGGTTTATTTAGCTCACTGTTTGCAGAGGTTGCAGTCCATAATCAGCTGGCTCCAAGGCAGGGTGGCATGGCACTGGGGCAACAAGTCAAGGCAGCAGCCAGAGCAAAAATGGAAGAAAGCATGATAAAATGGGATGAAATTATTTAAAGATGCACTGACAGGATGCCTACTATAAATGCTAAAATATCTAACATGTATATAGTTAGTCAGTAGTGGAAGTAAAACAGATAAATAAAAATGGTCAGTTAAAATTCCTAAACAGATTTATTTTGAAAACTAAACAGTCTGAGGCAGCCAAGTACTCAGAAGTGGCTCTCGGAGATTCATCTAATGCAGCAGGTATGCAGTTCTGCTCAGGAGATGGAGATCACAGGAAATTCCTGCACCGTCACTTGAGCAAACTAACAACCAGACAAAGCCCAGAAGTACCGTGTTGCTATTCAGAACGATGCATAACAGAAACTGAAGTGGGAGATAACAGGAGACCTCAGAGAATGGACCACAAGCCCTCCGTGTTGCCATGGTTGTGCTTTCGTCCCATTCGCTAACGTTTGGGTATCATCTTGCTAACCTAACAAGAGGCTCCCAACAGTGCTCACTGAGGACAAGAAGATTTCTCAGAGTGACCCCAGCCCATGTAGGGAGGGGAGACGGGAAATACTCTGGCAAAGGGAAGTCTACAGAGAGCCTGGACAGGAAGCCAGGGCAGGGCCAACCCCAAGTGGGGCAAGGAAGAGTCAGCCAGGATACATGGAGGCTCAGCAAACAATGGCCAAACCAAGTGTGGTGTGGTGTGGTGCACGTCTGCAATCCCAGCACTCAGGAGGCTGAGGCAGGAGGATTGCTGTGAGTTTAAGGCCAGTTTGGGCTACAAAGTGAATTCAGAGCCATCCTGAACTACATAGTGAAACTGTCTCAAAAAGACAAACAACAACAACAACAACAAAAACAACAAACAAAGACCTCAGTTAGATTGGCAGGATTTTCTTGCCCAAAATTAAGGCACTCATGCATTTCTAAAGCATATCTGTTCTACTTAGTTATAGTGCTTACAAGACAAGGCCTGCTACACAGCCCAAGCTCCTCTAGGCCCACTTCTACATCAAACTTGCCTGTCTGTAACCCACAGATTAATCTCAACTTGTCTAAAATGTAGTCATTGTTGGGTATAAAACCCACTAAACAAGCCTCTTGGGAAACCCATCCCGAGTTCATTTGCCTAGGAGCTTTTTGCTTCCACTTTACAATAAATGCTACTTTCTGTTTTCGCTCTACAATAAATACTTTGCTGAGTCCTCTTTTGACTCTCTACCTTGTAATTCTTTCTGGGTTGAAAGAACACAGCAGCCAGAGAGTAACAAAAGTCCTGCTGTAACAGCAATGAACAGCAGAGCTCTGTGGGGGAGTGGGGCTTCTTTCCAAGTGGAGAGAAGAACCCAAGGCAACGGCTACACCCACCCAGGAAGCTAAGGGGCACCTTCCCTAATCATTAACTTGAGCCTAGGAGAATGATGACCATGACAGAGAAAAACTAAACTCATGGGACGAGGGGAAACCCCCAGACCGTGAGCCTCCTGGCTCTCAGAAGACTAGAACGTGAGGCTGAGTGGTGACCAGACTCCATGAAACCCAGCCAGCAGTGAGCATGATTGGGCAGTTGGAGGGAAATGCCCCAAAAGAAAAAGGCAGGCATCAAGGGTGGCAGGAAGAGTTTGCAGTATAGGACTCTGTAAGAGGAAGGGCTGAGTGTGGACACACTACTGCAGGAACGAGCTGAAGACGGGGCGGCCATGGTGTTTAATCCCACACAGACATTCAGCGTAAGTGCATGAGCACAAAACACCAGCCAGGCCTGCCAACAGCACCATCAGGTAATTTAGTGTTGGCCACAGTACAGATGTATGGACCATGAAAGTAAGAGGCCTGGCAGACAGCCCAGGCTTCCAGTCCCAGATGCTGAGGAAAAGGAGTGGTGGGTGGGGTCAGTCCCGCCACTGGGCTGCTCTAACACTGAGCTCATCTATAAACACAGAGGGCAGAACTCAGGCTCCAGAGCCCCCGAACAGCTACTCACACAGGGACAGAGGC
>PVJX010048574.1:0-11434 GCA_004027295.1 Dolichotis patagonum
AAGCTGGAAGTATTGGACCAGAAGCCTTGTGACCCAATAAAGCAGTCTGTGATGTGAATAAGGATGACCTCCAAGTTTAGTTTCACAGATTCCCGTTCCTCTAGAGAATTTACTCAATGAAATTTTAAACTCAATTGAAAAATTTAGGAAAAAGAAGTATGTACAAATATGCCAAAATATAAATAAACACTGAAATTTCACAGCTAACCATTCATTTTTCATAGAAAATTCAGAAAGGATGTATATTTATTATATTCTGATAATAAACTACCATCAAGCATACCTCAAACCAAAACAGGCCCTTTTGAGCCCCCTTTTTTAGAAGCCAACCTATCAAATTTCTAAGGTCAATCATTTAATTAGGAAGTGGGAATAAAAGAGGCAGAAACAGTTAAAGTTGTGTAGTGACATGTTTATCCATTATATTTTGTGATGGACACTTGAGGTTCCAGAAAAACAACATTTACAGAATTTAGATTTGTTATTTTAAATTTCTCATTTCTGTAACTTCTTCTATCTTTGGGTGACAACCTTACCAAATATATATTTCCTTTCAGTCGTATGCAGAATTACTTCACTTGTTAAAAAATAAGGAGAATAGAGCAGAGCTTACCTATTTCTGTGTGTATGTTGTGCGAAATAGTTTTAGGCACCCTCTTCCTTAAGGTGGAAGAATATATGTTAACCTGTATGACAAAGGTTAAAACACATGCTAGAATCAAAGAGCTTGGAACATTGCTCCATTTGCTCTACTTCTCAGTGTATGATACTAGGCGATTAAGTACAATTTGTAAGTGTCAATTGAAAACTATAATATATGAATAAATAAAGTGTATATTCAATAGTAATGGTTTGAGGATATATGGTGCATTTAAAGAACTTGGTAAAACATCTTGCACATTGTAAGAATTAATAAATAATTGAAAGTTATGTTATTAGAACACATTCTGCTCTGGTTCTTGTAAGCTCATTAGAAAATAAACTAAACCTGGGTTTTTTTCTATTTAGGCAATATAAGAATATTAGAGCAAAGAAATCAACTATAATTTAGAAACATAAATTCAACTATAGACCAAAAGCAAAAAAAAAAGTGATTACCTTTACACTATTAATTTCAAAGAAAATTATTTTCTTTGACACCGTAGACAAATCTGTGTAAAAACTAACAATTCCTGCTAACCAGGGAGAAACTGTTAGAATCTTTCATTATTTTCTTTTTGGCAGGCTGATGGTGCCTGGGTAATGCTACATTCACATGAGTTCATCTGTGCAGTCCTTGGAAAAACAAGCAGAAACATGTCTGATTATTCCCATCGATATAACATAATCTTTTTTAATTCAACAAAATAAAATAAACAATTTGCATCTTGATTGATGTTCATGTTTATAATGGGTAATGCAAATCTTAAAATCTAAAACATTATTTTCCCCCTCATAAAAGCATAATAGGATAGTTTCGTTGTTGCTTTGACATTTTAAGACTCAATTCAGGTGCTTAAATGATACCTTTTAAATTATAGTTGTCAAGAGATTCTTTGCAACATAATATAACATGACATTTAACTAACTATAACCAGGAACTCTTATTTTGGTAGAGCACAATATGAACCACAAATAATTCACTTTGAATTTTTTATAATGTATTACCTGTTACTAGTTCAATGAAGTCCTTAATTTTATCAATTTTATCAAATGCTTTCTGGAAACACTCTCTCTCTCTCTCTCTCTCTCTCTCTCTCTCTCTCTCTCTCTCTCTCCGCCTCCCTCCCTCCCCTTTCTCTTTCTCCCTCTGTTGTTTCATAGAATAGAATCATTTTGTTTATTTTTAATGAAAGGGCTAGGGATTTAGCTTGGTGACATAAGCACCTGCCCTGCAACTGCGAGGTTGCAAGTTCAGTCCCCGGTACCACACACACACACACACACACACACACACACACACGAATTAGTAATTATTTTTAGTGGAGTATTTCAAACAACAATAATGGATTCTTTAGCCCTATATCATACTCACAGGTACAAATCAAAGCTAAATGACCATCCCAGGTCTGGTCGGTACTTTGTTTTCATGAGTTATTAACTATTTTCATGAGTTAATTGCCTCACTCAGACAAATCTCTTCCGGCCTTATATAGTATTATCTAGAAAAACTGTTCTACTTTGTTGAGTGTGGGATTATATGAGATTTAAGTGAGTGTCTAGGATACAAAGTTGATATTTCTTTAAAGAAAGGTATAATTCTCCATGCAGTGACTTCTAGTTTTTGATATGTTAACTTTTCTGGATAGAAGTATGTTTTTCTGGTTCCACCCACTTCTTAGCTCTTTGTCTTGACTTGAAATAATTGAGCATAGCTTTATGGATCTAAATTTTATTTGACATTATAAATTTAGTTAATCTTTAGTATAATTGCAGCACTCTCCATCTGTACAAATTATCTCCCAAGTTGGTATTTGAACCTAGTTTAAAATTCTTAAAATCAAAAATACTTCTACAAATGAAAATAAAGCCAGTATAAATCATGACACTAGGTGTTCCCTAATTCTTATCGAGATCAAACAGAGGTTTGACAGTGCATACATGAATATTTGGCTTCTGTTATATTCCAATAAGACTATGAAGATTAACTTCAGATGCTCACATAGGGAGTGTATTGCAAAAATGGAAGGTTTCGAAGTGGGCAAAATTTAAAGCTAATGATGAAGACAAATCTCAGTACATTTGATTTTGGTCAGCTAGGAGAGTAAATCAGCGTGATAACTTCCTTGGCACTAAATACAAAGCCCAAGGGCAATAGAAAAACATGACTAAAGAGCTGGGGCATGCAACACTCTAGAGGGCATTATTCTAACATAACAGAATGAAGGTCTTGATGTATACGCCTTTATCTACCATATTCTAATTCATAAAATAGGTTCTTCCTTTCTCCAAACAGGTCAAAATGGTAGCTGGAAGCTGTATAAAAATGCTTTGCAGAGAGTGGACATTCTCATTCTATGATTATATATAAGAATCTATATAAAATGCACAATCACATTAAACTTGTTACTGAACTCTTTTCTCTCTCTCTCTGTCTCTCTCTCTGTCTCTCTCTCTCTCTCTCTCTCTCTCTCTCTCACACACACACACACACACACACACACACACACACAGACCTAGAGATTGAACATGGATTTTTTTTCAATGAACTACATCTGCAGCTCTGTATAAATATATTTTTTTTATTTTGAAACAGAGTTTGACTAAGTCACTTAGTTGTATAGACTGGTCTCAAAATTTCAGTCTTTCTGCTTTTGCCTCCCAGATGGCTAGAATTAAAGATATGAGCCACCTGACCCAACTGAATGGAATTACTGATCTTATAGTTATTATATTCTGAAAATAAAATGTATACCCTTATTCTTTAAACAAACTTTAATCTAAAATATATGGGCTTTATCAGTATACCTACATAACTCTTACTTTCAATTAAAAATGAAATGAATCATTCATTTCTTTCAGAAACTGTTATTTTAATAAGGAAATATTTGGATTAACTCATTTTTCAAAAATAATCAAGATTTATTATGAACAACTTAACAAGGCAAGGCAGCTTATGACAATTCTAGAAATGAAGGCACTTGTGCAGAATTATTTTTGTAATAAAATTTATAATGAAACCAAAATTATAAAGAACATATGTTTCTCTGGTTTTAAGCTTGTTTCTCTCAGCACTTACCTAAAAATTGTGATGTTATTTTGAGTAAAAAGTTTTTAAGTCACTTCTCAGGCTAGACAATATTTGCATGCTCTCATCATTCAAGAAGTAAGGCACTATATCTTTGAGGCAGTAAAGCTTTAGTAAACCTACACTGGATTTAAATTTGTTGCTGTTTGTTAATAAACAAGCCACTGTTGTTTTTATCATAGAGTAAGCATTAAAGCTGCGATAACCTTCAGAAGATCACTTCATAGACTACCAAGCCAGGCACCCTTTTATTTAATGAAATAATTAATGCTATCAAGTGGATCTAAAATAACCTCCGAAGACCATGGTATTGGGGCCTGCTCCCCAGCTTTATGGAATTGGGAAGCGGTAGAAATTTTAACAGGTAGTGCCTAGTAAAAGGTGACTGGGGGTGTGAATTTGAAGGGGATTATGGGTCTCTCATCCCTTCCTTTTTATCTTTTGAATCTTGGTAAGGATATGAGCACTTCTCAAAAGTCACACACTCCCACTACAATGTGCTTCCCTCCCACCAAAGCCCTAAATGCAGTGTGTCTCCCCAGCCATAGATGGGGACCTTCAAAATTATCAGCCAAAATAAACCTTTGGTGTTTCCACTGATTATATCAGGTATTTGTTGCAGGAAAAAAAAAAAGACAAGTGACTCCCCCATTTCATGTCAAAGAGAGTACGTGTTTTGATAAAGGCTACGCAACTATGAAAGCCATGTGTGAGCTTTTATCTACACCCTTGTTGGAAAACAGTGTAGTCAGCCCTTGATAGTAAAGATTCAGTATGTGCTGAATAATTTGACAAGCAAGAGTTTCCTTCATGAAGTATGTTTCCATTTCTGGTTGAAATCCTCTCCCTGCCTGAACAATTTTGCCTAGAAAGTTGGACCTTGAGGAGACATTTATGGGTACAGATTAGGTGGAAGGCATCCCATTTTCTATGAGCTGGTTTTCTTCCTAAGGGAGGATTCTAGCACACCAGGGGACCACAGCCTGAGGCTTAGAGGAGTCCAGATCTGTGTAAATGAACCACTAGAGTTGCATGCACAGTCGTTCACATGTGCCAAATCTAGTGCACACTTGTGGTCTTGATGTGCATTTGGTTCTGAGAACCAAAAGTTAAGTAACCTTGTGGATTTTATTTTTTTCCTGTACAATGAAGGAAACAAGACTAGTTGCTAACATTTCTTCTAGACTTGTGTCTGTCTGGAACTGTCAACTGCTGGTATTGTGGCCTTATGCATCACTCAGATATGTTTGCTCTGAGGCCACCACAAAAGTCATACAGATTACTATCATTCTAGGTCACAGCCCAAGAAAATTCCTAACAAACTTCTAGGACTCTGGTGACACTGAGTTTACAAAGTCATGGTGGAAAATATAGATGTTTGCTCCATTTAACAATATTTTTCCACTGTATCACAATGGTTTTATTTTTTATCACATTGCCAAAAATATTGCTGAAAGGCTATCATATATATATATATATATATATATATATATATGAAATCCACTTGACAAATTGTAAATATAAACAATAATTGACTCTTCTATTTGTGTGATTAATATCATAAAATTGAATCTTTCATTGGGGATGTGTGAGTTTTGTAGATTTACATGTTCATGTAAGTGGTGAAGAAGAACAGGGATTAAAAGTATAAAACTGCAGAATTTCAGGGCAAATAATATTCTACCTGTAATGTGGATAGGATCTCTACAGTTATCAAGTGAATGAATGAATGAATGGACAATTATAATTCTATTAGAACTACTCCACATTCAGTAGTTTTTTATTATAATTTTAAATTTAAAATATGGATAGCTATGCTTGAAAGTATATATAGTTTCTGAGAAATGCTCTTTGTGTGACAAAATATTTGGCATGGCTTCTGGTTGTTGGTAAGTACTGAATAACTGCAAAAATAAGAACAATAGCAATGGTGATATGCATTGTACTAAACACCCAGACTACACTGTCTCATTAAATACCCATAATTATACTATAAACTCTCTCTTCCCCTCTCTCTCTCTCTCTCTCTCTCTCTCTCTCTCAAACACATACAGTACTGGAGATTGAAAACAAGATTTTTTTCACTGAGCTATCTGCAGCTCTTTGTATTTTTTATTTTGAAACAGAGGTTGACTAAGTCACTTAGTTGTCTAGACTGGTCTCACTATTAATAATTAAGACAAAAAATGTAAAAGGCAAGGGTAAATAATTTGCCAGGTATTATACAATACCTAGAGAATTGTAGAATTAGAACTCAAACCAAAATGTGGCTGATTAATGAGTTTAATTTAATGAGTGGTAAACTCTATAGGGCATTTGTTATGCCAAATTCTCAAGGAGCCCTCAAAGAATCAGTAATTAAGTCACAAGGAATTTCAAAAAAGTCAGTCACTGGACTAAAGATACTAGATTCATGTTTGAAGAAAGAAGTTCAAGAAAAAGATGTAGACATTACGGCACTGATACCTTCCATCTGGTTCATAGCCACCAACACAAAACAGCAACATCAAGACATTCGTTTTTTATAGTTATGCTAAAATTCCTGTTTAAGTGAAATAGCATCTGAGCAGAAGTTCTTCTTCCTTTAGCAAAGACTGTTGGCATCCTGGAACAATTTAGAATTGTCACATCACTCAATTACACTGCAGCACAGATGCACAAACCAGGCAGTGAAGGCTCCTGAGGAGAATGCTGGGTTAGCCAGCTCTTACCAGGAAATTTTCCTCATTTCTTATTTCTTCAGTGAGGTTCTCTCCTTTTTCCTGTCTTCTGGTTTCCATAACTCTTTCTCAATCTTTATATTTGAAATAAAACTACAGTGGTTTATACCCTTCAGAGTCAATAGTCTTTTACAAAATGGACTATTTCACAAAGTATTGCACTAAAACAAGTGGTAACAGTCATTTGTACTATTATTCACTGTAATTACTTGATAAGTTGACCCTGAAAATGAATTATTATTAACTGCATTTGTACATCTTAAAGCAAATTCAATGGATTTGCATAGTAAGAAAGTTGGGACAAGAATTGAGGTGTAAACACAGACATTCAACAGTAGGATAAAACTTTATAATATTGGTTGATGTTTGTACTAGCTCAATCTTAACCCAAAAATAGCTATTTTTTTATGTCAAGCTACAAATGGATATTCAATCTTTGAAAAAGACAGTTGGGTAAGTAGTAGCAATATGACAGACTTATTTTTTTCTGGATTACTATTAAAGAAATTAAAAAAGCAAGTTCTTTATCTTTGCTTTCCTTATTAGCACATAACAAAGAGAAGTAAAATTCCTGAGCATTAATCTTGTTTCCATGACAGAATTGAGTCAACTGATAATTTCTATAAATTAATGGAAATTCTTACTCTGAATAACACCACCCAAAAATGGTTGCAAAGATATTTTAAAGAAGTTCTTTAATCAAGGACAAAAGTCAGAATGTAAAGAATTTCAGAAATAAAAGAAAATAAGAAAAAAGAAAGAGATGTCCACAATCAGAGGCTCTGATCACTATCTTGGAGGTGTTTCTCTTTCCCCAAACCTCAGTGTCCATGTCTATACATCGGGTTATCATTCGTACAGGGTTATCATTCATACAGAGTTCAACATTTGTACTCCTCTCCTTCATCAAACTCACAATAAAAGTCAATCATCTCAAGCATTTATCATACTGAAAAACATAACAAAAGCAGCCATTGAGACTACAGATCTCCTTGGCATTCATAATTATATAATTTACATTTGAAGTTCCCGCCAGAATCTGCATAGTTCAGCTTCAAAATTACTATGCTATTGCAAAATGTCTGATTATCCTTTAAAAAAAAAATCCAGGCAGTGTTACTGTGCCTTAGAATACCACATATTGGTAACCTCTTAAAGCTTTTGAATATGAAATTATCCTCCACAATGCCATCATAAAAGAGGAAAAAAGACAGATTACCTGGGGTTAAAAGGATGACTGACATGGTGATGAGTGAGCACACGACTATAATCACCAGCAGGGCAATAGCGATTCCCTTCCAGTTTCTCTGTGGAGGGCTGTTACTTCCCAGTTCCTACAGAGACAGAAAAAGAAAGTTTCATAATTATACACGCTCTATGAGAAATATATTCATAAAGTAATGATTTAGTGCCTGACACAATCACAGTTTGAAAGCAGATTAGAATCCATTTCCTCTTCAGTAACCTATTTAATTATTCAAAGATGCATATATTAAAAATGACTACCTTTTGAGAGAGGGAATTGAATCTCTCTGCAAGATAAACTAGCAGAGCTTTATGCCCACTGTCTAAAGTGAAGATGGTATTCAAACGCGTTGACTGTGAACACCATGAGGATAACTAAAACAGTCCACAAAACAATTATGGAAACAAAGTACATCTTTGGTAAAATGGAAATATTCTTAAACGACCATCAACTAGTTTTCTGTTAGTGGATAAGATGGAAAATGAGAAAATCCTTCTGAATTCCACAAAAAAGAACAAAGCACATTTTTCAGCAGGCACAATTACCCTTCCATTCATAAAAAATAAGAGGAACTGACTAATTAAATCAGTGCTTCTATATAAATGGTTAATGGCATCCTCTTACTGAGGAACATGCATGATATTGACAGGGAGAGAAGATAGATGGGTAATAATAAATGTGAATATCTCTCACATACATCTAGTAAAACCATCCATTTTTATATGATCTGTGTTTACTTTGTTGATTAGCAATGCATTCACTTAATTCACTCAGACTAAACTGTTTTTAAATAAATGTTAGGTTTGCATTACAATATAGCTTATAAAACATTAAGTCCTTCATTCCCTATTCCCTACCCATTCCCCAAACTCTTTTCAACTTCCTTGGTACAATATTCCTTAATGAGAAACAGCTAAATGATTAGGGAAAAAATAAAACAAAATATGCCAGTATCTAGCTCACTAAGTGTACACAAATGACTCAAGGATTCCATAAGCAGACTTGAATTAAACAAAGATAATTCGGATAGAAACACTGAAGAAACTGCACATGAGTTCCTCTGATTTGCAAATTAAACACAGATGCCAATTTTCATACTGGTGATTTTAAGACTGAATTGTCCATAAGCACACTAAACTTAAAGAGTGAGCCCCTAAGTAAAACAAGAAACCAAGCGTAAAATCTGTTTATTGTTACCCTCTGTGACCAGCCATTCTATATTCGTCTTTCATTCCAATGAACCCAGTATAACTGAGGTCTATTCCACTCTTTTTTTCCTAAATTGCCTCACTCCAACCTATTTTCAAATAATCCTTATTTTCCAACTTTTCTTTTCAAGTTAAATCAAGACCTAGCTTCTCAAATCATTAGTTTTAGAGTAGTAACTTCAAAACAAGCAATGGCTTTTGTTACCATCAGCCCTTATCAGGTAGGCAAAGTTTTCCTAGGTTTCTAAACATGATCCATCATTAGCAGGTATGTGCTGTGATAGCTGGGATTCTGATAGGTCTGAAAGCTGTGAAACACTCACATGAGACGCTGAGGGAGTGGAAGGAGGGGCAGGAATGAACACCCAGTTGGTGTCTGGGAAAAGCACTGTGTTTAAAGGACCTGAGCAAACATTATTGCTTGAGAGTAGAAGATTTAAAAAACCAGCAATTTAGCAATATAAACTGATCTTTCATTGCATTAAAAGAACCAAGGATTATAAATTAAAATTTACTGATTGTGATCTTGCACTACCACTGTAACTGAAGACAAATATTTAGTGAATGACTCCTAACTGTGTTTTGCAAGTTTTAAACTGTGTAATGTTAGAGACATGGTTGAATGGAGTAATCATAACTTAGCTATTTTACTATATATTTGAAATGAAGTATTTTCTATTTAAAATCTCATAAAATCTTCATAATAATCAGGCTAGATTGCTCTTATTTTGATAGATGTGCAGAGGAGAATAAGGTATTTAGAGAGATTAATCAATTTACTTTGAAAGAGAGGAGGTTTTTAGGGTCCTGTTCACAAAATCTAGCTTCAGAAATGTTGTAACTTACGATAATATCCTCATTCTAAAAAATAAATACTTCTTGAATAAACAAATTATTACATCAATAAACCAATGAACTTTTGGACCCATGCACAACAGAACTGAATATGAATAGATTCTTCTGATAAAACTCACATTAATATTCTGAATTCAGAATTCTATCCTGTTATAACATAAATCTATATTTTCCCACCCACAGCTATGAAGGAAATACTGTATTTTAAAAATGGTAAAGAGATGACTCCCTCTGCAGCTAACCATTTGCCTAGCACGTAGGAGGCCACAGGGTTGATCCGCACCACAAATAAACAAAATAAAAACAGTAAAACATATTTGAGAAACATGTTTATGTTTATGTTTATGTTTATGTTTATGTTTATGTTTATGTTTATGTTTATAAAATAATGAAAATAATATATAGCTTCTGTAAGATGATTCAAACTTCAAGGCAAGTACAAGCCACTGCCTAACAACTATTTACTAATGATTTCTTATTTTATTGTTTTTAAATTTTATTTAAAGAGAAAAAACAAAACAAAACAGAAAAAAGGGTAGCAACAATAAAGAATTCCAAGGAAAAAAAGAACAAAAAACACTAAAAAATCATTACTAGATAACTTACATACTGTCATCTTGGAAATAGTTGTTCAAGTTACAAAATTAAAGCGTACAAAGTAGACATTCAAACAGGGAGACTATTAACGGGTCTGCTCCACGATCTAACAAAGACAGTAATATGGTCATCCATCTTACACACTTAAACTTACATGCAGTTATATCCTTTAGAGCACTTTTTTTTCCTCCCTTTTTACAGTAGCAATTACACATTTTGGGTTTTATTACTGCTACAGTTCTTATTACTTTTTACACTGCTACAGTTCTTATTACTTTTTACACTAGAGACACAATGTGATATTTATAAATATGAGTCTTATTTATTTCACTAATGAGGACAGTCTTAAATTGTCTCCATTTACAAATGAAGGCCTCAAGACCATCCTTCTTCATAGCTTAGTAATATTCCATTGTATAAAAATACCACATCTTTTTCATCCACTCTGCAGTTGATAGGCATATTGTGCTGCTATAAACATGGGTGCACATATATCACTGTGATGTGAGCTTTTCAGTTTTTCTGGGAAAATACCCAGGAGGGGAATAGCTGGGTTGAATGGAGCTTCCAGTCCTAGTCTTCTGAGAATTCTCCATATTGATTTCCATAGTGGTTGCACCAGTCTGCACTCCCACCAACAGTGGAGCAGTGTTCCTTTTCCCCACACCCTCGCCAACATTTGTTATCCGTTGATTTCTTGGTGGCAACTATTCTTTCATGAGTGAGATGAAATCTTAATGCTGTTTTAATTTGCATTTCTCGAGTGACCAGTGATAGTGAACATTTCTTTATTTATTTATTTGCCATTTGTATATCTTCATCTAAGAACTGTGTGTTCATCTCCAATGCACATTTTTGGAGAGGGTCTTTGAATTTGGGGGACTTGATGTTTTTCAATTCATTATATGTTCTAGATATAAGTCCTTTGTCTGAGGGGTTGCTGGTTAAAATTCTTTCCCATTCTGTGAGTTTTCTTTTCACTCTGTTGGTGATTTCTTATTTTAAATGTCCCCTTTCTAACATGTTACATTCCATGTATTAGTATCCCTAAAGCACATTTTTTACTGTCACTTTAACATCC
>PVJX010048575.1:0-11428 GCA_004027295.1 Dolichotis patagonum
GAATTTCAAAAGAAGATAATAGGAGATTAACAATGGTAAATATATTGCATATTGTTATCTTCAAAATAATTGTTCGGCTTACAAAATATAGGCATGAAATATTGATAAAAAATAAGCGTAGACCATTCTTTTCAATGAAATAATAGAAACCAGTAATATATCTTAGCTATCTTGTGTATCTATCTATCACTGTCATCATCTATCACTTTCTTTTCCTTTCCTTTTTTTTCTTTCTCTCATCCCAGGTATTCTTTTCTTTTAAGCAGTTTCTTTCCCATTCACAATACCTATTGTACATTTTGGATCTTTTAAAAAAGTTTTTTTTATTTTAAAGATAATAAAATGCAATGAAACAAAACAGAGTAAAGCCAATAAAAACAAAACAGTGAAAGTGGTACAGAACTTTGAAGCAGGATAATAGGAAATTTACAATGGCTACTATAGTGTTTCTTCTTATCTTCACAGTAATTGTCCATTCTGTCAGACATAGTAAAATCAAATAAAACAAAACAGAATAAAACCAACCAAAATAGAACATTGAATAAAGCAAAACAATAAGTCAAAACAAAACAAGATAATGAGAATAATATTGGGTTTCAAAAACAAGACAGAAGGAAATCCCCCAGCTGCTGTATTGCATACTGTTAGCCTCCTAATAAATGCTCAGACTGCCCGCCCCAGGCCTGCAAAGCCAATCAAGCAGTACAAGCACTCCATTGTTTTTGTGCCTCAGTTGCTGTCAATTCAACTTGTCCTCTGAACCAGCTGGCTGCTTACTGGGATGGGGAGTTCTTGATTCTCAGCACACGTATCGACTGACTCACAGGAAAGGTGACCTGGCTTCTCTCTTTCTTGGGCCCACGTGGCTTATGCAGCTTACCAGAAAGACAAATTGGCTTCTTGATTTTGGCATGCTCCTCCCAGACCCAGCATGGCTTCTTCCAGTTCCTTTGGATCTTATTTACTCTTTTAGTTTCCTACATGAGGGAGACAATACAATGTTTACACATGTGAGTCTCATCTCACTTAAGAGTATGGTCTCACGTTGCATCCATTTCCCTATTAAAACCTTGAGTTTATCCTTCTTTATAGCTGAGTAGTACTCTGTGGTATAAAAATACATCTTTTTTTTATCCATTCCTTGGCTGACGGGCATTTGGGTTGTTTCAAGGATTTAGTTATTATAAACTGTATTGTTATAAGCATGAGTGCACATACATCACCGTGATATGATGTTTTTAATTCTTCTGGGAAAGTACCCAGAAGGGGAATAACTGGGTTGAGTGGGATTGCTAATCCTAGTTTTTTGAGGAATCTCCACACTGATTTCCACAGTGGCTGTACCAGTTTACAAACCCACCAACAGCAGAGAAGGGTTCTTTTTTCCCCCACAGCCTCACCAGCATTTGTTATTAGCTGATTTCTTAATGATAGCCATTCTTTCTGCAGTAAGAAGTCAGTGTTGTTGGAATTTTCATTTCTTGAATTACCAGTGTTATTGAACATGTTTTCATATGTTTATGTGCCATTTGTATTTCTTCATCTGAGTAGTGCATATTCAATTAAGATGCCCATTTTTGTATTGAGTCTTTAAATTTGAGAGGTCTGATTTTTTTCAACTCTGTATATTTTATCAAAAGCTTTTTCTACATCTAGCTGATTATGTGATTTTTGTCTTTGGCTTTGTTGATATGGTGTATAACATTTATTGATTTGCATATGTTGAACCATCCCTGCATCCCTGGGATGATTCCCAGTAGGTCATGGTGTATAATCCTCTTCATGATTTTTGCTAGTATTTGAAAGTTTTTGCATCTATATTCATTAGGGAGATTGGCTTGTACTTCTCTTTTTTGGTTGGCTCTTGTCTGGTTTTGGTAATAAGATAATATTTGCCTTCCAGGAATGAGTAAGTCAGGATTGTTTCTCCTTAAATTTCATTACAGAGTTTGAGGAGTATTGGCATTAAATCTTCTCTAAATTTCTTGTAGAATTCATCCATGAATTCATCAGGACCTGGGCTTTTCTTTGTTGGTATGTTTTTAATTACATTTTCAATTTCATTAACTGATATTGGGTTATATAGAATTTTTATGTCTTCTTAATTAATCTTTGGTAATTCATATGTTTCATATGTCCATTTCTTCTGTTTTTCATCCTATGTGAGTAAAGATTTCCAAACCAGGTATTGACGATCTTCTGAATTTTCATACCATCTGTAGTGATGTCACACTTTTCATTCCTTGTCATGGTTTATGCCGGTGACCCCCAGGCCTCATGCATTTGCATTGTACATTTGTGATTGGCTCATTGTCTGGCGCTTGGATTGGTGGTGTCAGTGCTACACTCACCTAAGGGTGGAGCCAGCATACAATGTAATGGCAGGAAGAAAGCGTGTCTCTCTCTCTTGCCAGTTTCCGCCTTGCTGTTTGCAGCCATCATGAACTGCAGCCTTGCCATGCCACCCTGCCTTGGAGCCAACTGAGTATGGACTGAAAACTCCAAAAACTGTAAGAAATAAACCTTTCCTTTCTCAACTTTGGACATCAGGTATTTTGTCTCAGCGATGAGTAAAAAGTAGCTAAGACATTCCTCATTACATGAGTTTAAGGGGTTTTTCCCTTTTTTTGATAAGGTTGGCTGAGTTTTTCAATTTTATTTATTCTTTTAAAGAATCAACTCTTTGATTCATTAATTCTTTGCATTGTTTTCTTAGTCTTCATTACATTACTTTCTACTCTGATCTTCATAATATCTCCCTTGTATGAGCTTTGTGTTTGACTTTTCTAGATACTTGAGATACAGCATTAGGTTATTTGTGCTCCTTCTGTTTTCCTGATATGAGAATTCACGGACATAAATTTCCTTCTTAGGACTGCTTTTATTGCATTTCACACAAATGTTGTATTTGCATTTTCATTTGATTGTAGATATTGTTTAATTTCTTCTTTAATTTCATCTGTTATCTATTGGTTGTTTCGGAGGATAATATTTAATTTTTATGTGTTTATGGAGTTTTTGCCATTTCTTTTGCCATTGTCAATTTCATTGCACTATGGTCAGATAGTATGCATGGGATACTTTCAACTCCTTTGCATTTACTTAAGTATATTGTATGGGCTAGTATACAGTCTATTTTAGACAATGTGCTGTGTGCAACTGAGAAAAATATATATTCTGATGTTGTTTGGTGGAACACCCTGTAAATGTCTACTAAGACCATTTGTTCACAGGTTTGGTTCAGTTCTGTTATTTCTTTGCTAATTTTTTTGTGTGCAGTTGATCTATTGCTTTGTGACAATTGGATATTAATATCTCCTGTTACAATTGTGTTATTGTTTATTTGATTTTTCATGTCTATTAATATTTGTCTTATATAGTTCAGTGCTCCCATGTTTGGTGCATATATATTAATGATTGTCATCTCTTCCTCCTGAATTTTTCCCCTAACAAGTATACAGTAACCTTCATCTATTTTGCTCATTCTTTGTTTGAAGCTCACATTGTCTGCAAACAGAATAGCTGCCCCTGTTTTTTCTGGGTTCCTGTTGCATGGAGTATTGTTTTCCATCCTCTTACTTTCAGTTTATGAGTTTCCTTTTGAGTTAAATATGTTTCTTTTATATAGCATATTTTTGGATACTGTTTCCTGATCCATTGTGACAAACTGTTTATTTTGATTGGTGAATTGAGACCATTTACATTGATGGTCATAACTGATATGCGTTGGTTATCTTTGTCATGTTATATTCCCACTGTTGGTTCTCCTCTGTTTTTTGTCTTTTTAATTATTGCCCTAACTGATCATTTCTTTATGTTATTGTTCTGAGAATTATGACCATTTTTATCTCTGTGTAGAATACCTTTGAGAATTCTTTGTAGGGTTGGTTTGATGATCATGAATTCCTTCAGTTGTTCTTTGTCATGGAAGTACTTTATTTTTCCATTAATTTTGAAAGATAGTTTTGCAGGGGCATTTCTCTTTTTTACCTAAGAGAGTATTTCTGGTCTGATTTCTTCTGTTGTCATTTCAGAAATTTCAGGTGTGTGTCTTCCATTTTCCTCTATTTTCTTGTCTTCTGGATTTGTTCTGTGTGGGCTGGAGGTTCAAGATTGCATCTTGCTTCTGTGTCTTGTCATTTTCTATTTCAAAAATTTTGATTTTGTTTTCTGTGTTGCTCCTTGTACATTTTTGCAGTAGGTAGCTGTATCACCAGCATCAAGTCCTCTCTAGGAAAAGTCTCTTCCTCAGGGATGTCCTTTGTGTGTAGGATGTTCTTGGCTTATGTCTATTTCAAGATTCTACCTTCCCAGTTAATTAGAAGTGAGATATTGCTATCTGTTTGACAGTCCTCAGTTCTTTGGTGCTGGGGTGTGGTGAGGCTTTTACCCTAGAGCGTCTCCATATTAAATGGAGAACAACTGATTACAGCAGATATGATATCCTAGCTAAAGTAGTATAATTAGCACCAAGCACACTTTAGAAACTAATTGTGGTAGCTATTAATTTTGTTCTTGAATCACAGAAGCAAAATCTATACTTATATAACAGAACCAATTGTAAGTTTGGAGCTTGCATTCAAAGTGTTTCCTCTTGGTAGAGTGGTTATACCCCGTGGTGGGAAGCTTTAGGGATAGTGTACAAAACAAAGATAACCAAATAGAAAGTGGAAGCAAGGCTGGAGGACAAAGGATAATCACGTAAACTTGGGGAAACTAGAGGAGAGGGCAGCACAGAAAGGATGACTGAGTAAGCAAAGCATTATCTAAACTTGGTCTCTGGGTTTGGAGGAGGGGGTTAGTTTTCTGTGGCTGGAGTTCTCCATGGCTATTTAGAAGAGAGGGGAGAGAGAGGGAGAGAGGGAGAGAGAAAATACAAACAAAGAAAGAAAACAGAAAACGAAATAAAGCAAAACAAATAAAAAGGCAGGGTGGCCCCACCCACCTGCTTCCATTCTGCGTGGATTATCCCCGGGCAAAACACTGGCTCACGTAACTCACTACCTGTTGGTCCGTATTCTCATGGTTGCTTCAGACTTTTCACGCCACTGGTCCTGCTCGGCCGGCCATCCTGTGCACCCAAGTGGGCCTTCTGAGCCGCCCGCATTCTGCTTGGTCTCTGGGCCTTCCCAATAGGCTCCCCTCAGTCATGGCAGCATCGGGGGTGGTGGGGTGGGGTGGTGATTCTCTGGGTCTTCCAGCGTGGTTCACTGGGGTCACAGCAGTGGCAGAGATGATGGGAGAGGCCACCTCCCATTCTGTTTACCTGGGTCGCCATTGCAGGGTTTTAAGAGGTCAAGAAAAGGATACTCAGGCAAGTAGCCTAATAAAAGCAGAATTTTGTTTTATTTTAATCTTTTTAAAAATTGAATTAAGAAAATATTCTGTCCTTTATATGAATAAAAAAGCATTTAAAAGAGTACTACATGGTTTTTATAACAGCCCAAATTTATCTCTTATTACTTTCAGCTCTGCCTCTAATATATAAGATTACATTGTAAGATTACATTGACTTTATCAGATTATTTGAATTTTTTGTTCTTCTATAATTGTTGAATTTATGTTTTGGAGTGAGAATATGCATAGGCAAATAAAAACATTCTTTATGAAAAAAGTTTTCTTTTGGAAATTCATTCAGAAATAACTTGGAAAGTAAATGTTTTCTCCCCAATGCAGAAGGTTATAAAAAGAAAATATGGGCCAATCATGTGGAGATTTACAGCATATCTTGTCCCACCTTTATTGCCTGGGATGTGTCCAGCCCTGATGGCAGCAGGCACTCAGCTGCTCCTTGTTTGTTTAAAGAGAACAGAAGATCAGCAGCAGTAAAATCAAGCACGAGAGAAATAAGGGCCTTGGAAATGTTATTTAGCCTGATGATGACACTATCGAAAACTGGAATGTGTAGGTTCATTGGGAAATTAATTTCTTTCTTCTTAACATTCAAGAGTTGAAGTCAGACTTTTGTGTAACTACTATCATGAAATGCCACGACCCATAAATGAACAAGAAAGAGATTTGTTCTTACTTTTTTTTCTTTCACATTGCCTGTCCAGGAGCATTTGAGAAACTTTTCAGAGCCTTGTTTTCTGTTTCATTTTTCACTCAGGAAGAGCTGGTTCCACTCACACAGGAGCTAAGAAAAAGTGCTTCTTGGCTCTGTGCTTACGAAGCACTTTGAAAAATTTGACTGAGGCACATAAGCAGATAAAGGTAGGAAAAGCTGCTGTTATTTCAGAGTGTACATTAAAAGATGGGAAAATCAGCATGACTACTTATTTCAATTAATGAACTGTATATTCTTAGAACTATGAAGGATGAGCCAGGCTTGGCAAATCAGTATTTTGGAGTAATTTATGACTAACACAAACCTTCCGGCATCGTGATCTTGTCCTGGAACAGTGCAATAGTTGGCTTTACAGCTAGCAGTGCCTCAGAAATATGGCTATAAAATAAATCTGAAGGGTTTAAGTTGTTTAAGTGCAGTCATGGATCTTTTTATGTCATTTACTTCAATTTTGCAGTCTTTTATGAAAGGATTTTTCATTTTAACATATATGTGAAAAATCGTCACATAAAAAGTTGTATAAAATCTTCGTGTTCATCCATGAAATTCCTGCCCTCATTAAATAAGAAGTCAATATAAATGCATATAAAGTTTACCTAATGTCTGTCTTAGCATTTCAGTTGTGTGATCTTTTTGTAAAAACCCTAGTGTCACTCACTGGCAAGCTCTATAGATAACTCTGGCAATCTTATATGTGATTTATTCATATTGTGATGGTATTGATCATAGTAGGCTTGACTTTGCTAATTACTTCAGTTCTCTTTACCTTCTACTTATTTGATTAAGAAGCAACATTGCTTATTTTACCAAATATATATTGCCCAACTTGCAGATAATAGTAATAATATTACATATATCAAAACAAAATTGTGTGTTCAGCCCCTGGCATCCTGGTGGGTACAGTCTTGTTTGGTAATAGCTTTTTTTATTTTATAGAGAATAAAACAAAACAAAACAAAACAAAACAGAAAAAGCAAATTAGAACAAAATAATGCAAGCAACACAAAACTTCAAAACAAGACAACAGGAGATCAACAGTGGCTACAATACTGTTTCCTGTTTTCGTTGAAATAGTTGTCCATACCCTCACACACAATAATATCAAACATAACAAAATAGTATAAAACCAATCAAAAGGATGAAAGCATTACAGGACTTCAAAACCAGATAATAGGAAATGAACAATGGCTACTGTAATATCTCATTTTCCTCAAAGAAGTTGTCCATACCATCACCCATAATAAAATCAAATAAAACACAACAGAATAGAACCAATTAAAACAAAACAATAAAAGCATAAGACTTCAAAACAAGATGATTGGAAATCAGCAACAGCTACCATAATGTCTTGTTTTCCTCAAAATAGTTGTTTGTACTGTCACACATAATAAAATCAAACAAAACAAAATAGAATAAAACCAATTAAACAAATGAATGAAAGCATTATAAGACTTCAGAACAATATAATAGGAAACCAACCGTGAATACCATAATACATTCCATTATATTCAAAATAGCTGCCCATACTATCAAAGTAAAATCTAACAAAACAAGACAGAACAAAGCCAAACCTAACAAAATTGTGAAAATAATACAAGACTTGAGGACAAGACTTGAAGACAAGACAATAAGAAATTGACAGTAGTTTCCACCTTTACCTCCCAGGTGTTTCCTCCCTTTTGCTCTTACAATAACTGTTTTGCTTTTGGATCCCATTAACTCCTTCTGTTTCTTATGCTAGGGTTCACGGGTATGAGTTCAAACTGTTTTGCTCATGAACATGATCTCCAGTTGCATCCATTTACATACTTTATAGCTGGGTAACTTTTCCATTGCATGAAAATACTATATCTATCTTATTCATTCTGCAGTTGATGGGAAAGTTACTCTTGCTTTTTTTTGGTGTCCTGTCACATGGAACAATTGTTTTTTTCTTTCCTTTGATTTTCAATCTATGAATTTCCTTTCCAATTAAATGTGTTTCTTGTATACAGTACATTGATGGATCTTGTTTCTTGCTCCACTCTCCCTGTGTTTGTTTTTATTGCTGAATTGAGGCCATCTACATTAATGGTTACTACCAGCACACATTGGTTTGTCTCTGTCCTGCTATCTTCCTGTTGGCCCTCGACTTTTCCCCTTCATTCAATTGCCTGTCTTGTTTGTTGATTCTCCTCCGCTGCTGTCCCTGAAACCATGGTCAACTTTATCTCTCTCTAGAATATCCTTTAGCACTTTCTCTAGGGTTGGTTTGGGGGTCATGAATTCCTCATTATTCTTTATCATGGAACTATCTTATTTTTCCATCAATTTTGAAAGATAGCTTTGTAAGATACATCAATCTGGGTTGGAAGTTGTTTTCTTTCAGGGTTTGAAACACTTCACTCCAAACTCTTCTTGACTTGATGGTTTGTGTTGATAAATCTGGTGTGATTCTGACTGGTTTTCCTTTATAGTTGATCTATCTCTTTTCTCTAACATCCTTTAATATTCTATTCTTGTGCTGAATTTCTGGGATCTTTGTTATTATATGTCTGAGTATAGATTTACTTTGGCTATGGCTAAGTGGAGTTCTATATACCTCACTTACCTGCATGCCAGATCCTTTCCCCATCTTTGGGAAGTTTTCTGCTACTACTTCTGTGACTAGCTTTTTAATTTCATTTGTGTTGACCCCTGCTTCTTCACTGACACCTATCACTCTTAAATTATGCTTCTTTGTGTCATCTTGCAGCTGTTGAATTGTTATTTCCTGATTCCTTGTTATTTTAGAGAGATTTTTCCTTTTATAATCACTAGCGCAATCTTGTCCTCAAGGTCTAAAAGTCTATTTTCAGTCTTTTCCAAGTGGTTTTGCCAGCTTTTGACTGAATTTAGTATTTCCTGGATCTCTCTTTGAATCTGTTTCATGCATTGTACATTCCATGCTATATTGTTCATTCAAGGTTTCCTTCATTTTTCTATGCTCCTCTTTTTATGTATGTCTTCTTTAGACATACTGAGCAATTCTTTCATTGTGTTTGTGATTTCTTCTTTTACCTGAGACATTATTTGTGAATTGATTGCTTTTGCAATCTCATGAAGTTGTTTCTTTACTTTAGTTACTATCCTCTCAGAGATTTCAGGTGTGTGACTTCCATTTTCTTCCATGACTGTATCTCCCAGACCTGTTCTGTGTGGGCCAAAGGTCTGAGATTGCCTTTTGCTCTTTCATCTTGACATTCTTCTGCATTCCGCCCAACAAACTGGTTGTGGGGTCTCAGGCACTTTCCACTTTCACAGCCTCTCAGTGCTGTAGGGGAATGGGACAGGCACCTGGGTTCCTCTGTCCCCAGAGTTACAAAGGGTAGCAGGGTGTGACCTGGCTTCTCCAGACCTGTGCAGCTACACTGGGGCTTCCCTGATTGCCAGGGGTGCATAGTGGTGGGGCTGCTTCTCTCAGCCTGTGTGTCTACACTGGGACTCCTGCGATGGTGGCAGACACACAGATGTGTGTTTGTCTGATCTCCTGGTGGGTGATGGCTACCCAAAGGAACTAAGGGCCTCCAGTGGTGGCCTACAGGTGCATAGGGCTTACCTGGATGCATGTCCCTGCTTGTGCTGGCTGCCCACAGGAAGCAGCCTTCTTGCAGCAGTGCCCAGCAGGCAGAGGTAGATCTGCTGGCTCTCTCTGCCCACGCTGGCTGTCCATCTTGTTTGGTAAGTTTTTCCCTGTGCTGCTGTGACTGCCAGGTAGACTGCTAGGAGATCTTAGGGTTTCCCAGTGTCTTCAGGGGTCACTAAAATGTTTCTTTTTTCCTAGATGCCAAGTTCATCTCCTTCTAGGAACATAGTATCAGTTTAAAGCTGTATTCAATTTAAAACACACTTGTGGATTCAATCACTCATGAGTGATGTTAGGCAAGTAGAAGAAAATAGAGTAGAGAGTAGAGCTCCCTTTACTCTTTGTACCTTTGATGGTGAAGGGGCTACTTTCTTAAAACTGCAGTCTGATGTGTATTGTTTGAAAGCTTGTTTGAAAACTTGTCTTAACCTACATCATTCTTCTGATTTTATCTGTAGAAATGAGAAATTGCACATATAAGCTACTTGTTTCTTTTAAGTACTCAAATTCATATTTCTCTTGAAAGAAATATTAACAATTGCAGTTTTAAATTGATATAATAAATGTTTTACATAAACTAAGCCCAATACATATATACAGCATAGCAGTGAAGACTTATGCCTTGAACAGTAGGTAATTCATGAAACCAAGTTTGAAATTTAAGCACTGAAAATATGTCTACATATTTGTATTTCTTTCCTGGACTTGTTCTATTTAAAATAATACATCTGGCAGTTCAGGAGGTGGAGACTGCACAGGAGGACTCTAAGCCCATTTGGGCTGGCCTGGGGAGAGCTTAAGACCAGCACTGCCAGGGGTTGAGTTCATATCCATCCCCCTAGAACAGGGGATTGTGCCCCAGGGGTTCTGTTGGCTCCAGTTCTCCACAGCCAGTTTCCACCTCTCAATTTAGGGAGCCAAGAGTCTGCAGGGGAGTTGGGATTGGGCGAGGTGTGTCCCGGTGCCCCGGGGAGAGTCGGAGACCTGCGCTGCCTGTGTTTGAGTTTCTGGGGAGCTACCAGGGATGCTGGACTGGGCCCAGCAGATTCCAGGGCTTCAGTCCACCATGCCCAGTGGCCTTCTTTCAGGTCAGGAGGTGGAGACCATGCAGGAGGACTCTCAGCCCATTTGGTCTGGCCTGGGAGAGCTTAAGACCAGCACTGCCAGCAGTTGAGTTCATATCCAGCCCCCTAGGACAGAGTATTGTGCCCTGGGGGTTCCACCAGCCCCAGTTCACCATACCCAGCTTCCATCTCTCAATTTAGGGAGCCAAAAACCTGCAGGGGAGCTGGGACTGCTCCAGGAGTTGAGGGTGCAGGAGGGGACTCGCCACACACCCAGAAGAAGCTTTGGAACACCACTCAAAGCAAGGAAATAAAGAAACATGACAAAAGGAAAAACCAAAAGGCAGGCTCAAATCTCCAGCCCAACCCAAGAAAGCCTAGGAACCATGTACATAGAAGAAAACAGAAGCCATACACCTGAAATGACTGAAGTGATATCAACTGAAATAAAGAAGCAACTAGGGGAAGCTATGGAGAAATTCAAATCAGAAATAATTGCCAGGTAGAAGAAGAAATGATAAAAGTAGTGAAAGAAATAGTGAACATATCTAGTGAAGACACAGCTAAAAAATTAGAGGAACAAAGCAAACAGATAGAATCCCTGAATGAACACTATAAGAAACAAACAGAATACATAAAGCAGATTCAAAGAGATATACAGGAAATCAAAAATTCTATTGAAAGCTGTCAAAA
>PVJX010048576.1:0-11420 GCA_004027295.1 Dolichotis patagonum
TTGAATTACTATATTGTGCCAAGGACTAACTGTTCCTCTTATAGCACCTAGAGTGTGCTCTTCGCCATTCAAATAATGACGGAATTACAGTTAACCGCTTTCTTTTTGGATCATTCTTGATATCACCATGAAAGTCGTGTCCCTGGAAGCAGACACTGAGACAGAAACAAGATGTAAAAGATTTCTTAGGGAAAGAAATCTGAGAGAGGAAAAGGGAAAGGGCAAGACTGATCAAGGAAAGTCAACAGACCATGCTGAAGATCTGGCAAAATCTCCTTAAGTGCAACAGAGTGGTCCAGAGCAAGGATTCCCAGAGTCCTGCACTAGGTGGACATACAAGCCCTTCACCACAGTCTTGCTTGATCATTGGTAGGGCAATGAAGGGTGGGGCTTGATCAATGGTGAGGAAGAGCATTGTTGGGGAAGGTGGGATCTGTACTTCAAGGCAGACCTGAAAGACTGCACATCCAAAGTGTGCATTTCTATGTCTGCCACAATAAGTACTTGCATTAGAGAAATGTTAGAAATAATTAGGTTTGTTTGGAATGCTCCATATTTCTTATTTAACTCAACAGTATTAAAGAGTTTCACAGGAAGACTTGTCAAAATCAGAAGAGATTCTCAGCCTTCTCTAAGTTGTCAATAAAAAACATTTCAGATACGGTAGATTTTAAGGGAAGGCTCTGAAGATTTGTCAATGCCCTTGCTGTCCCATAAAAATTCTTACTTCGAGGCAAGCACTGATTACACCCTGGTAATACTGAAGTTTAATCTCCTTCATACTGATGTCATTGGCATTATAATAAATTGATTGAAGTCATTCAGCTTCATCACCATGTAGATTTCTGCTTTCCTATGAAACTTGAACAAAAACCTTAGCTTAGGCAATTGCTAGTCTTTAACTCTGCATAAAAGGCAACCTCAGAACCATGTAGAGAAGATTCCATTTGGTACTTTGAAATAAGAATAGACTATGGCTATCATTTTTCACAAAAGACTGCTTAGAAAATTTCAGGCTGTCCCAGAGGACCATGTCAAAATTTCCAGTACTCTTTTCTGGGAGTAGGCATATTTAATCAAATCCAACTGTTTGATCCAAGATCCAGTAGAATCAGAATTAATTACAGCACACTTAATAAACTGAGGTAAGTTTTAAAGTGATTATTCATTCAGGATATTTTTGGTATTATTTTAATCTTCTAGTTGTAGATAGATGAGAGCTTCCAGCCTAAGTAATTTCAAGACCTCAGTTTAGTAACCTATGCCTTTTTCTTTTCTCCTAAGTTATTCTGAGTTCCCAATTTAGTAAACTGTGCCTTTGGGATCTAATTCTCACTAACACCTAAGAATTGAGAAACAAATATTTTTGTCAAGTTTTGTTATTTTCATAGCAACATAATTGTTGCGTAAGTCCAATAAGAATATTTTCTTACTTTTACCAGAATATAATTGGACAAATCCATTATGTAATATGGTTATATGTGAAATGTCACATTCAAAAATATTTCTCATGTAAGCATGTGCCAGCAAGGTTGATTTTATATGGAGACCAGCTCATAAATGACACTAGTTGTTGACATTAACTGTGAAGGCAGCCAGATGAGTAATGACCATTGCCTTGGAGACCAGAGGACCTAGCAACATGAAACTGATGTAAGGATCATCACTAGTCCCTTTTCCTGTAAATCCCAGATGCCAATGTGGATAGGAGGTAGGGGGAAAACTTACAGTTTATTGTTGTAGTTGGTTTTACTCTTGTTGTTCAAGGTTTAGAGCAGTATTGACCTATAGTGGAGTGTTAGAAAATGTGTAAGGGTGGTTAAGTTTTATCCTCATGCCAAACAGCTGCTACTGGCATTTGGTAGAGGAAATAGGTGGGCAAAGGGTGGGGAAAAGGGTACTGAAGTCCTGCAGACCTCTAGGAAGAACTGTGGTACCCAGAATGCACCTTCAATTATCAGGAGAAATAGATAAAAGCATTGTTTAAATCATATCATCTATTTTAGTTTAGGACAATGGCTTAATAGGTTTCTTTTTTTCCTCTGTATAAGCCAGGGCTCTTAAGGAAGAGAATGGTTTAAAACAAATAATTATGTTTGCTTACCATATCCAATTTGTAACATGACCAGTCTCCTATTATAGCTGTACTTCAGTTAATCCAAATTAAAAAAAAAATAAGTGTGACCATATTTTAAAGGCCAGGACTATAGATTCTTGGAAAGAACAAAAGATATTCTTTAATTGATTTTCTTAAATATGTTCTTTTACAGGGTACCTAAATCTCCGATGATCATGTTAGTCACACTGCAAAGCTAAAGCTTTGACTCACTGTTTGGTGACTCAATTCATGTCGTATGTTGAATGTTTTAACAAGTGCTCAGGCTTATGTAACCCACACGTAACAACTTAAAAGTGCTCTTGGAAATATTTCTGACAGATTCTAGAAAAACACTTTAATTGGGGTAGCCAAGGACTTTTAACTGCCACAGGGGATGTTTTGATATGGGAGGTGGGTGGAAATGAAAACAAAAATCCCACCAAAGAGGGTTCTTTCGCACTCTTTTAAGTTCACTCCCACCTGTGTTTTTCTTTCTGTTGCTGCTTCCAAAAAGCTGTTCTTTGTAGACAAATGTGAATGTTTCCAGTAAGTAAACAGAGCCTTCTTCAAGTGAAAGCAGAGGCAGGAGCAAACAGTTTAAAGGAGGGAGTAGAGATGAGAGGAAAATGGAGTCTAAGAGTACAGACAGAGTAAAACTGAGCCTTTTAGACACCAATTGCTCAAACTGCAATCACAAACCCACAAAGTGCCAACACTGCATTTAAACCTGAGCACTGAGATTTTAGTTTAGAAAAAGCAGCTCATACATTACCATCTTGTGTCTTAAAAGAAAAAACACAAAAACAGGGCTTTCAATGATGCATTTGGTGTGCTTTTGTGCAATCAATGTGATCTTTGCTGTTGTATGCACGCTGATAATTTTTCAAACTTGGCTGGGGCCACTTGGCTCTCATGCTGACACAGAGGGTGCTGCGTATCTGCTGCGTATGCGTACCACAGGTTCCCCACCGCTTAGCTAGATTCTTGGCTATCTGGGTCATTGCAAAGCAGGAAGAACCTTGTCCTCTGTGAGGGAAGCCAAGGACCAATCCTGAATCACGGACAGCAGAGAGCATGTGGACTAAAACATGATGCTTAGAGGAAGATGGTCTACATTTAAATTTCCCAGCTGTGTTAGCAATTTATTGCTTCATAATATGTACCAACAGCCTTTATTATCTCATAGTTTCTGTGGGTCAGGAACTTAGGTACAACTTGGCTGGTCCTCTGGCTCTTGGTCTCCCACAAGGCTGTAATCTGTCTATCATCCAGGGCCTCAGCTAGCAAAAAGTTGGACTGGTAGAGGAGCGCTTCTGCTATGAATGTTTATGTCCCTATACTATTCATATGCTGAATCCTAATCCTCCAAAGGTGATGGGGTTAGGAGGCTGGACCTTTTGGGAGATGACCCTGTCAGAGGGTAACACCCTGAAGAATGCGGTCAGTGGCCTTAGAAAAGAGGCTAAAGCAGCTGGTTTGCCCCTTCTTCCACATGAGGACCCGGCTAGAAAGTGGCATCTATGAGCAATGGGCCCTTTTTGGACATCAAATCTGCTAACACTTTGATCTTAGACTGCCAAGCCTTCAAAACTGTGAGAAAGAGATTTTCTAATTGTTTTTGGTTTTTTCCACACATCTGTTTATGGTGTTTTTGTTTTGGCAGACCAAACAGACTAAGACAGAGTTCAAGGCCACTGGTCAGTGGCAGGGCCAGTCTCACTGACTCCTTACTACTGATGTGGATCTCTTCCTAGGACAGCTCCAAATAGAAGCTGGCTCCCCCTAGAGTGCTCAATTGAAGCAAGAATGAGACATATGAGGCAAGCCCTCTACCACTGAGCCATACCGTCACCCCTTTTTATTGTGATACTGAGTCTCCATGAGTTGCCCACACTGGCTTCCAACTTGTAGACCTGCCTCAGCCTCAAAAGTAGCTGGGATTACAAACGGGATTACTGCAGCTAGAAATTAAGATTATCCTAAATTTATCATAATTTTTTGTTCACAGAATCCAATCAGTAGGGATCAAAGGCAGGGATGATGAACCCAAGGGCACGAATGCCAGGAGGTTTATCTCAGAGTCTGCTTTATCACAATAGTTAGGTAACATGATCTACCAAGCTTCTGTTTCCTTAACCTAAAGTGAGGATAAATAATAGCATTTAAAAGGTTAAACAATACAAGAAACATTATAGAGTAAAGATGATGTATATAAAATGCTGAATATGGTCCTTACGCAGTATCTTTTTTCAAGATATTTGCTGATTTTTTTCCTCCTAAGGATTTTCTTTTCTTGTCTTTTATGTAGTGATTTCCTTAGCTTTTTTACTAGGAAATAAATAAAAGAGACTGAGGATTTGAAAAACTGCTGGATTTATCTTCCCAAAGTGGTTTCTAAAATCCCTCCATCTTATGGAAACAGAAAGCCTGGATTGGAGAACAAATGTTTGGGGAAAATAATAGGGTAGAAACAAGTCCAGGAAGGGTTAGGTGAATGTGGAATTTTGCTTGCTTAAATCAAGTATACCATAAAGCAACAATAAAACTTTTTGTGTTCTATTTCATTTGAATAAGCAATTTGATGAAAACTGAAGCAAATTGATGAAAGTAAGCAATCCAGTGAAGGAAATGGTCAGACTCTGTCACAGAAATAAGAGCTCTATAATCTCACTTGATCCTGAAGCATGTGTTTTCTAATCCTTGGATTAAATCAGAATAAAAGTGCCCTGAAAAAGCAATAATGGGGATTTTGTTACCTGGTTTATGTTTAGATTGAGTCAAAATTTAATATCACTTGGTAGTATTTTTAAAGTCATGTACTTGTAGTCAGCAAATTAGTATTATACTATTCAAATATTCTATTGGACAAAAAAAGCTGCTGTAGGAAAAATAGCATCCTGAAATGTTAACGCTTCATGTATTGCGATATTTTAGGATTTAAAAAACTCCCACTTTTCTCATATTTGTATTTTGATCTGTGAAGGGGAACTATTGCCAGGCATAAGGCACAGAGGCACCATGAAAATGTGGAGTTTAGAATACTGTTCTCTCTGCCTGGTTGGGAGCTTTTGTGATATGCAAGAGCTGAGTCAACATGGTGTCTTTTATCGAGTTCCCTGTGGATTTCTGAAAATCCACATGGAATAGGAACTTGTTCCACAATCCTGTCCTGAGAGACAGAACTGTGATAGTGGTGGAGGATACTGGCCCAAGGAAAAACTGCCCGGATCTGGCCTTTTGGCTCTGCTGCTTACTAACTGTTTGATCTCAGTCAACTTAGCATCTCTGTACCTTAGCTTGCCAACCTTACAGCTGAAAAAATCATTACTTAGATTATATGATTATTGTGAGGATCATTTGGATCTTTTGATACAATCTGTGAAAATTCTTAAGCGTTCGTGTGTGGTCAAATTCTTAAGTGTTCAATAAACATGAACATATTATTTTTCGTTGTTTACTGCTCACTTTCCTCCATGAAATGACTGCTCAGACTTTTCTGCTCATCACCGGTTGCCATGTTATAAATCTTTAATCTGGTTGCTCCCCACCCCATTTATTTATGCCCCAATGATTAGCCTGACTCCTAATCTTGCTTAGAGCAAGATTAGGCTCCTTGCTTAGAGCACAGGTGCCACAGTTTATGATACTTTGCTGATGCATATAGGAGGTGATATATGAAGAGCACAGTTGAGATGATTTTTCATTAAAGGAAACCTAAAATAAAATATTAGGTGCCATTTCTCCTAGAATTCATTATGCATGTGAACTTTTTTGAGAAAGTCTCAGGTTTATTGAAAAGGAAATCAAAATTAAAAGAATATAAAAAGACTTGTGGGCCTTCCTTATTTAGTTTGCCTCTTAAGCTCAGAGATGATTTCATGTTACCAGGTAGATTTTTTCAGTCATGATAGAAACTTCCAACTGTTTCTCCCCTCACCTAGTAGAAAAAAAAAAATCCATGTTTCCCTGAAGATAAGACCTAATGGGAAAATAATTGCTGGTTGTTACCATGGTGATGGCCAGTGTCACCCAGAAGATATACCTCACTATTCTCTTGCTTGGTGGCCACTCCATGATGTCAGAGTAGGCAAGATGATCGGGGTTGACAGTTTAGATCTTTAGTTTTCAAGGCTAATTATTTTCCAGTTAGGTTTCATTTTCCAGGAAACACAGCATTATTCTTCATTCCTCCATTTCAATTCTGACAAAAAGAATCTTTCATGGTGATCACTGTATTAGTATAGGCTTCTCCAAAGGCAAAGGATCAGACAAGGAAATCTATATATGCAGCTGATGTGAACCCAGGAAGCACAGTAAGGGACAGGGAAGTGACAGATACTTGATAAAGGCTGTGTTAATGATCAAGTTGTTGCTGTGGATAATTATACCTGGAGAACCTGTAAACACTGTAAATTGTGTTGCACAACAGAGACGTAAAACAAGTCACTTATGTAATTCTAAGTTTTCTCGTAAATAAGAAGTAATCTTCACAGTGTATTTTATTGAATACCATGTGCTTAAAATATTGGTACATGATTTCAGCATAGTGTCAATAAAAATTAGTGAGATAATTTATTTTTTCATGTGAAGACTTTGAAGTGCGATGTGCATATTTATTTATATATTTCACATGCCCAGCAGTGACATTTGCTAGAGTTTGCTTCCCAGGACAGCATAGAGAACGTACCTTGGAATCAGTCCCTTACAGGACACTGTGCTTTTTCAGCCCCTGAAGGCTCCTCCGGGAGTTAAGTTCCTAGCACTGTGGCTGGCCTGCAATTCAACCAGAGCTGGCTACAGCAGCCAGAGAAAGGCTTTAAGTAGAGACATGCAAGAGAAAATCATTAAGGAAGCTGCCCAGAAGCCGCAAATGACCTCTGGAGAGGCCAAGGGATACGAGCAATGCACCACAGTGTTCACTGCAATCACTTGAGCAGAGTGGGCGCGTTTCTGAACTAGCGCTAGATAAATATGGCTAAGCTTGGTGTGAAGCTAGCGTACTGTATCAGGTATATTTCTAAATGAGTGTACTTTTTCTCCTTAACAAAAGAGGTTCTCCCTATAAATATGAAGTGCTAATGTACTGAGTTTGTTTTCTCTATACTTTGTTTGCCCCATTTCATGCCCAGAGATGGAAGCCACCAACTTTGCCTCAGGGAAGGTTTATGATTGGTCTAAAATAAAAGATACTTACCCCAAGAGTATGTTGGCTGAATTTCTGACATAGGCACCTTTAGAGGGGAGTCTGCAGTAGTGGAGAGGTAAAGAAGATCACACAGTGAAAGAGAACTACAGAGCTGGAGGTAACAGCAGTGAGGGAGGGGGACATTAGTTCCACTCAATGGTAACACCTTGGGGAGGGAGAAGATGATAATATCACAACCAGCTTGACTGAGGGTTTACTGAAGAGTTCACCTAAGGGAGCAGCCTCAAGGCACTGAAAATACATACACGCATGTGCATGCGCACACACACACACACACACACACACACACGGGTATATGTGTTTTTCTTTTAGGTGCTGGGAATCCAAGTCAAGATATTATGCATGTTTGGCACTACCTACCACAGAGCTTCATTCTCAGCTCAAGGCACTGGAGCTTTGAGGTTGGCAACGATTTCATTGCCTTTAAGCCTATCCCAGAACTGGCAGTCAATTAAGTACCAGTGGCCACCACAGATTACGTGACTCCTTGGAAGTAATGACACTGCATAAGACACTCAGACAGAATTCAAATGTTTGCAAGGTGCTGTCTCTTGGTGCCTTCTCTTTGTTCCTCCTCCTTCTCTCCTCCTCCTCATACTTCTCTTCCTCTCTATACCACTTCCACCTCCTCCCTTTCCTTTTTGGTTGGTTACTTAAAGGTATCAGCATACTCTAGAGATTTCAGGTTTACTGGAAGTGTAGGAAGGATGTATTTCAACCCCAAATTTCATAAATCAGTGCAACATTTTCAATTTTCATACTCCAAGACTATGCCTATGTATGTTTTTCTGACTTCCTATAAAAACAGTCATAGCATTTATATTTCAAATAATTGATTTTCTTCATATATGCATGCATTTATAATATATCAAATCATATACTCCAAAAATGCATCCTTGAGGCAGTAGCTAAAATGTAACATGTGCATTTTAAAAACTGTGTGAATATTTGAATACTTATCCTCATTATGGATGCTTTTTACTGATATTCAAATAATTTTACTTTAATTTCAAATAAACATACTCAGGCTCATAGACAAGTTATAAAACTGGTGGAATAAATTGTTAGGTACCACTAATGAAGACTTCATATTTAACATTTTACCATATTTGCTTTATGATTCCCTCTGCCTCTCCCTATGGATGACTCCCACTTTCTTTCTGCTCACCCTACACATACACACACACACACACACACACACACAGAGAGAGAGAGAGAGAGAGAGAGAGAGAGAGAGATAGGTCATTTGAGAGGAAGACCTAAAAGTGTTTTTTCTCTCAAATGATTATACTTAAGTACTTCAGAATTTTCTGTAAAACAAAGATATTCTTTTACAAAACCACATTACAGGGGCTGGGGATCTAGCTCAGGGTTCAAGTGTTTGCTTGGTAAGCACAAGATTGTGAGTTGGATCCCGGGTACCAAGGAGAGAGAGACAGAGAGAGGAAGAGAAAATAAAAGAGACAATAAAACCCCCCAAAAACAAAAAACCCAAAACAAAAGCAAACAAACAAACCATAGGGAAAAAGTGGTTTGTGTTGGTTACTTTTCTCTCATTGCTGAGACAACATAATGTGCAAAATTAAGGAAGGAAAGGTTTCTTTAGCTCACAGTTTGTGGAAGTTTCAGTCCATGATGAGCTGACTCCAAGGCAGGGGGGCCTAGTAGAGGGGCAACAGTTCATGGCAGCAGAAGACACCAAAAGCAACAAGACCAAAAGGGAGGAGCCCAAGAGAAGACTCTTCTGTCTCTTATGTTGTATGTAGCATTTACACACGTAATCCCAGCTTTGAACCATGAATCAATCACAAACTCTAGACTGTATGAGGCTTTGGGGAGACATCAAGACACAAACCATAACAGGGTTGAAATAGAAAGTCCTAAAAATTCACTAAAATTATTAGGACTAATAAATTAGTTCTGCAAGTTTGCAAGGTATGAGTTAGTAGGAAAAAAATCAGCATTTTTTCCACATACTAGCAATGAGCAATAAAAATAAAAATAAGGAAACAATTACATTCACAATAGCACTAAAAAGAATAAAACATGTAGGAACAAACTTAAAACAAAAACATGCTGAATTTACATTTTGAAACTCATGAAATATTGTTGAAGGAAATTAAATATCTAAACAAATGATGGCAGTAATTCCCAATGAATTGATCTACACTTGATCTACAGATTTATAACTCAATGATAATTACAATTAACTTCTTTGTGGAAATTGATAAACTAATCCTAACATTAATAGAAAATCGAATGAAAACCAGAATAGACAAAATAATCTTGAAATGGAAACCCAAAGTAGGGAGATTCACAGTTCCCATTTCTAACATTACTATCAACTTACCAGTTCTAAACTTACTATTAACTTATTTACTAGTTATAATGAATACAGTATGGTACTGGCACGCATAGACATATAGAGAAGTAGAATCAAATTGATAGTTTCAAAATAAAATTATCTGTCTATGGTCAAATAGTTTTTGGTAGTGGTGCCAAGACCATTTACTGTGGAGTCTTTTCAACAGTTGGTCCCAGCATCACTGGATAGTCCCATGCACAAAAATTAAGTTAGAATTAAGCTGCATCTTTTCCTCACATCATACCCAAAAATTAACTCAAATAAATCAAAGATCTAAATATAAAAGCTAAAACAATTAGAAGAAACCAAAGAGTAAATCTTATGACCTTGAATTTAGCAACATTTTTGGCTATGATATATAAAAAAAGCACAAGTGACAAAACAAAATTTTTTGTGCTTCAAAGGCTGCCATCAAGAAAGTGAAAAGACAACATATAGTACAGGAAAAAATATTTGCAAGTTGTTTCCCTAATAAAGGACTTGTATACCAAATAAGCAAAGAACTTTTACATCTCAATAATTAAAAACAAACAAACAAGTATCCAATTTAAAAGTAGGCAAAAATTTGAACAGACATTTTTCCAAGAAAGGTGGAGAAATGATACCCAAGTCCTTGAAAAACTGTTCAATGACATTATTTACTGGGGAAATGCAAATCAAAGCCACAATGAGATATCAATTTACATTCAGTAGGAGACTAGAATCAAAGGTCAAAAGAGGATGTGAAGAAATAATACCCTCATACACTGCTGGTAAGAGTGAAAAATTATGCAACAACTTCCCAAAAGGATCTAGCATTTTCTCAAATATTTCAACATAGATTTACCATGTATCACACCAATGCCACAATTTATGCATGCCCAAGAGTTGAAAATAAGTTGGGCGTGGTGGCACACTCCATAACCCCTGCACTCTGGAGGCAGAGGCAGCAGGGTCACTGTGAGTTGAAGGCAAGCCTAGGCTACATAGTGAGTTCAAGGCCAGTCTGACCTACATAAAGAAACCCTGTCTCAAAAAAAAAATAAAAAAAGAGAGAGAGAGAGTTACAAACAAATATTCAAGTAGTTTTCACAGGCCTTTACAATAGCACAGTTCACAATAACTCATAAGCAGAAACAGCCTGTATTGTTTAGTTTTCTTGCCACTGAGACACATTATTTGATACCAAAAGAGGTTTAGTTTGGCTCACAGTCGCAGAGCAGATTCAGTCCAAGTTAGGCTGATTCCAAGGCAGAAACCTCATAGCAGAAGGATGTGGTAGAGTAAAGCTGCTTAGTTCATCCTGGCAGTGAAGTAAAGCAGGGAAACAGTGCCAGAGAAGAGAAAGTGAGGACCAATCGTCACACAGCCCAAGTGTCCATTAACTGATGAGGGACCAATAAAATGTGATGTTATCTATGTAGTAGAATATCATTCATCTAGAATAAATAAGAAATTGCCAACATATACTTCAACATGGGTGAATCATGAATACACACTGTAAAAGAAGTCAGTCACAAAAACCATGCATCATATTGTTTTATTTATATGAAATAGCTGTAATTAGAAAAGCTATAGAGCTAAAAGGTAAATTAGTGGTTATCTAGGGTCAGAAGAGGGATGGAGGATGGGAGAAATGATAGCTAAAGTGCATAAAGCTTTTTTTTAGAGCTGAATACCATGTCCTAAAATTGGCTTTTATGATGGTTACATGTATCTGTGAATATGCTAAAAACTATTGAATTCTACCCTTAAAATGAGTGAGTTGTATG
>PVJX010048577.1:0-11422 GCA_004027295.1 Dolichotis patagonum
TAGTTTCAATTACAATAATATCAAACATAACACAATAGTATAAAGCCATGCATATAGTGAAAGAATTCCAGGGCTTTCTGAACCAAATAACAGAAAATGATCAATGGGTATTATAATATCTCATTTTTGATAAAAAAGAAAAAAAATTTGTTTGAACTATCACACATATTCAAATTCCAATGAGACACAATGTGGTAGATAGAACCAATGGTAATAAAACAAAAAAAAAAGCATGGTAGGACTTCTAAGAAGGATAATATCAAATCAGCAATAGCTGTCATAATGCACTTTTTATGCTTTGATTTTGTAAGTTTAACAACTAATGTTAAGATGACAATATGTAATGTATCAACTAGCAATTTTATGATATTAATTCTTTTAAATTCTGTATTATTTTACTTTTTTCTTTTTTCTATTTCTTTTTTTTTAATTTTCTTTTCTTTCTTTCTTTAAATAAACAAATTGGAAAAAAACAGCTGGTTTTGAAAGAAGCGGAGATACATAATGAAAACCAGAAAGCCTTAGAAATACAGATAAAAATTATATCAGTCATGATTTTCCAAAGAAATAGGGGAGCGAATTGATTAAAGAAATATCTCACTGACTCAGATGGTTTAGGTGACTGAAGCCAAAATCTGTAGGGCAGTCTTGGAAGCTGGAGACTCAGGCAGCAGTTAATGCTGTAGTACTGAGGCAGAATTTCATTTTGTCAAAACTTAAGTTTCTACTCTTCCTGATAGAATAATGGGATCCAAATGGGATTATTGATAATAATCTCTTTTACTTAAAGTCAATTGTAAGATGTTAACCGCATCTGCTAAATAACTTTCCTAGCTACACTTAGGCTAATGTTAGATTAAATAGCAGCCAATTTGGTCAAAAAATTAACCATTACAGAGATCATTTTAGGTCATTAATTCTCCTTACTGTTTCACATGAGAATCACCTGAAGTCTTCTGTTTTGGTTTTGGTTTTGGTATTTTTTTTATACTTTTTTACAAGTTCAAAGAGGCCTCATTCACAAAAGATTCTATAATTTTTTAAAGATCCCCAGATGATTCTAATGTGCAATAGTCATTGCAAGTACCCACTGTGAAGCCAAACCTCCTTATTTTAAACATTAATAAACTTAAGCCAAGAAAAATGAAGAGGTTTTTTCAGTGGCCCTTAATAGTCAGGGACTAGATCTAGACTTTATAATTTATACTATACTACATACTATACTACATATTTATATTATGATTTGTAATATACTACCAACATCTACCACTGCCCTACTACATGAATTCTCAAAAGTATTCCATAGCAAAATATGTAGAATTTCTCTTGGGAATAATTTGGTGGTGCAGAGGTGAAAAGTAGGCAGGTATACCATAGGTTATTTCTGTTGGAGGCAGGGAAGGCGTATATTGCCGTTCTGGTACTGGTCCATTTACTTTTATACATGTCCAAAACTGTCATTAACATTGTTTTTAAGATCAGAAATAAAGAGGGTGCTCACACTTCTGCCTAACTCTATATCAAAATATCAACTGTAATTGGCTTCCAAAGAGTGTGAAGAAAACTTTCCTAATTCTCAGCTCTAGTTGGATATATGAGAATAGTCTGTCAGTCCCGGTCAATCTCTGTAACTCTGACAAATGCCAATTCTTGGGCTGCAAGCAACTCTAAAATAATAAATTCATAAGCAAACATAAGAAAACAAAATATCACCATATTTCCACTGAATGTATTGTTAACATATGTAAAGCTGTCCATGAGCAGCCACAGGTTGGGGAGGGGCAACTGTATAAAACAAGATTGACTTTAGTGAGATGCAAAGGACTCAGGACTGTCACACCCTAGATTAAGCATCGAAACAACATTATGATATTCAAGAGTAGCGTATTCTATAGATGTCACTTATGCTGATTTGTTAATGGTGCTAATCAAGTCTTCTATAACTTTGCTGATTTTATGCCTTGTTACTCTATCCATTGTTAAAAGTGAAATATTAATGTTTCCAAATATTACTGTTGAATTGTCTGTTTCTAATTTTTAAATCTATCAGTTTTTGCTTGATGAACAGATTTTCCTTGACTTACAACTGGGTTACATCCACATAAAACTAGTTATTATAAGCTGAAAATACTGTATGTCATAACTATATTTAACATACCTAACTTACTAAACAGCTGGCCATGGGTTTTTCCTTGACAGGTGACCCAAGCCTTCATTCCTGAAGGACATGTGTCAGTAGGAGTACTGCCTGGATTAGGCTATAATTGTCTACTGACTTCAACCACAAAACACAGTAATACTAAGGGAATTCCTCTATTCCAAACATGTTTTTGCTTCCTCCATTAGGGGGCAGAAATCTAATTTTTCCTTAGTATTCAGGATAAGTCTTCCCAACAAGCATCATATCTACCTTCCTTGCATGTAGATTCAGAGGAATGAAGAGTCCAAAGTGGCTGGACAGCAGTCCTAACTTCCAATTCAATGGAATCACTCCATATCTCCAGGAATCACTTCATATCTCCAGGTGAAAGCATTTCTCCCTCTGGAACTAATATCTTTCGTCCAAAAGAGTAATGTCACAACAACAGAAAGCAAAAATTTTGCTGGTAGAACACTAAAGATAGTTATCAGTGGTGCCACTTCCATTTCCATCCCTTGATTCCTGCACCCTCGAATTCTGACTATGGAAGAAAGAGAGTCATATAGTACTTGCTGATTCAGAATATACATAACCTTCTGGAGGACTTTGCTCAAAATCTGCAAGATATTGCTACCTGATTGGCAATGTAACAGAGTCTTCAAAAAGCTATTCTACAATTCTTTTGTACCAGCTGCTTCAGGTGATAGGTAACACAGTAAGACCAGCAAATTCCATGATCATGAGACTATTATTATACTTCTTTTGCTGTAGAGTTAATTGCTGGATGCTAAGCAATGCTATTGAAATATAAGGACAGTGGATAAGGTATTCTGCAAACTCACAGATAGTAGTTTTGGCAGAAAGATGGCATGCAGGAAAGGCAAATGTGTTTCCAAAGTTCTATTCTTGTAAGAACATAACATGGTCCCTTCTATTATGGAAGCAGTACAGTGTAACTAACCTACCACCAGATCCTGGCTGATTGTCCCACAAAATGGTGCCATATCGAGGTCTTACTATTAGTGTCCACTGCTGGTAGATTGGGCATTTAGCAGTTTTCCAAGCCAGGTCAGCTTTGTTGAGTGGAAATTCATGTTGCTGAACCCATGCACATTATCTCTCCCTGTTTCCATGACCATATTGTTCATGAGCCTATTGGGTAATAACAGGGATGGATAGAAAAAGATGTTAACTGATATTCACAGACTACATCATTCTATTTGATTATCAAAGTTATCCTTTACTGAGGTCATATTTTGTTGATTATTCCAATGGAATACCTATATATACCTTCACCTTTTGACATTTAATTAAAGAATAATTTCCTTACCAATTCTCTAATCATGTTCCTTCAAAGTCCCTGTCCATCCAACTAAACCATTTGCTACAGTCCATGAATCACAATAAAATTTCACATCTGGCCATATCTCCTTCCAAGCAAAGTGTAAAACCAAGTACGTTGCTCAAAATTCTGTCCACTGAGAGGATTTCCATTGACTATTGTCTTTCAGGGAATACCAGAGCAAGGCTATAGTGCTGCACCTGACCATGTTCAGGTTGTTCCTTCATATTGTGAAGAACCAGGCCCAAGACTTCTCTAGATGTGCCAGTTAATCACAGGAAACTCTCTATGATGCATCTGTGCAACTCGGAGAAAAAAGGAAGTATATAGCAGGAGTAGGAATAATGATCATTTGGGGCCCATTCAACATGTGACTTGCTTGTGATTTCTCATATCTATGTAAATTCACCTCCATTTTATGATGGAGGGCTGCTGTGTATGCTCAACTTTCTGGTGGGCATCTCAGGTTACATGACAACTTGGTGACTCATAATCAAGTATGTAGTTTCTTGTAAGGTCCAGTAGCAGGCCAAGGACTTTTTGTTCAAACAGTAGTACTTGCCTGCCCAAGATGCAAGGGCTTTGTCTAGTGACATTAAGAGCAAAAAGCCAACTTTATTATATTTGTTATTTTTCTAAAAACACATTAAAATAAGCAGTAAATGATTCATTAGGAGTATCCAATGATAATTTACATATCTCTACTGCCAGATCACACACTGATTATTAGTGCTATCGTTACTACTGGAAATGTAATCATTTGCATCTTTCAATCAAATCAGATCTGAAAGCCAATTTCAGAAATCCTAGAACCAAAACATGAGACTCACTGTTAAAATTATATTTCTCCACAACCAATTTCACTATCAAAATCTGTATTACAGTTCTTTAGAGAAACAGAATAACAGAATCATTAGGAAGGAGAGGGAAAGAGAGACATTTATTATAAAGTATTGGCTCATGAGAAATCCCACGATCTACCATCTGCATGCTGGGCAATCAAGAAAGCCAGTGGTTTGGTTTGAAGAGAGAATCAGAGAGCTGATAGAATAGTCTAGCTTGAGACTGAAGTCCTGAAAACTAGGAGTGACAAGGGCAGGAGATTGAATTCAACCTTCTTCCACTTTTTTGTCTATTCTGGTCCTCAACAGATTGGATGAGATGCACTCACATTGAGGAGGGCCACCTGCTTCATTTAGTTCACCAATTCAACTTCTGGTCTCTTCAGGAAGCACCCTCACAGACATATCCAGAAATCATGCTAACTGCCTATCTCTGCATCCGTTAGTCAAACTGACACATAAAATTGACTATCACATATGATTTTAATTATGTTACAAAAAGATGCTCCTGTTTTTAAAAAAACTACCAAAATTATAAGAGCAATTGTTTAGGGTAACAAAATGTAAGGTTTTTTCTTTTTCTCTCATTTTCCAAACTGTCCTTTCTAAATGTAGCCTTAAATAATACTACTCCCTACCCTTTCCATATAACAGACCTAGTTGAAGATTAGACTATGACATGAATGAAAGCACTTCATAAACTGTCACAAAACAATCTGATGTAAAGTAGTATTATTTCATGGAGGGTTATGTACAATCTATACGGACCCACATATGTACTAAATAGCACTTCTGTGTAGTGCTTCACTATTTTCCCATCAGGGCACACATAGAAAATGATAGTTGTCAGCACACTGAGGAAAAATAGACCAGGTTTCTTGCAGCTAAAACAATCTGCCAGGGCTGACCGTTGTAGGCCTTGCCCCCAATGAAGGGTGAGAGTATAAATGTCTCTACACCAGATGGAAATCTCTGCTCTCTTAACCTAACACTTGCCTTGAAAAGAGAACTGTAGACTTTGGACATTTCATCTCTCATTTAAAAATGGAAATATTTGTAAATCTTCCTTTCCTTCCCAGCCTTAGAGAATAAGGTGTAGGTCAAAATACGTTCTAACTGACACACATATTATGTTCATTTATTCTGCAAATGTTTACTAAGTGCTCAATGCTTACAAAACATCGTGAGAGATGCTAGGTGCTAAGAATAAATTGTTATTCTCCTAAAAAAAAAGGATTGATTTTTTTCTTTGGCCACAGCAATAAGTACTCATCAAAGCTAGTTTCAAACTCATTTGGTCAGTTGCACTTTGTATTTCTAATAATGCTTTTGAAAGACAATCAATCAGTGATGGCCCCATGCCTCAGTTAAAACAGACACACTCCAGAAACCATATTCTCAAGAATCTCCTAAGTACTTTTGTTTCTGAAAACTCACCAATCCATGAATTCTACATTTTCTAAAACCTATATAGTATACTTTTTGTAATCAAGGTTTACAGAGGAATAGACTTAATACAGGACACATTGTGTATAGGATTATTTTATAATATTCACCCAAAAGGTCAAATGCAGAAAAGTGTGGGAAATCTGCCCATGTGCTAGAGACCTGAGGAATCCAGCCAAAGACCTAGATCCTATACCACTGTCCTGCATGAGTCCAGCCAAAGGCCTAAAGCCAATGGCAACGTCCTCCATGAGTCCAGCCAGAGGACTAGAGCCTATGGCAATGCCTCATGCAAGTCTGTATCAAGGATCTGTACCAGAAAGACCCAATGGCCAGTAGCGAAAGCTAAAAAGTCAAGGCTGGTGGAGTAAAGGATCTGTGCCGGAAGGCTAAGGAATCTTCACTGGAGCTAGAGAGTGACACTCAAGGCAAAAACCAGAGCTCCCTAAAAGAGAACAATATTCATCCCCCATGACAGAAAAACAGCCATGGAAAGTTTCTCCAGGAAAATCAACATAATAAAATCCTCCCCTCCAGTTCTCTTTTCATACCTTTGGCAAGAATCCTCAGCTGGGTGTTCCATGCCCCAAACCATGCTGACTCAGTTCAGCTGGCCATTCCCAGTTAAACTGGCCATTAATCCACCACAGTGCTAAGCCCTCTATTTTTCTCTGAATAACTTACAAGAGAAGTTCTCTCTTGCTTTTTATTTCAACTATTGACTAGTAGATTGGTTTCAACAGTACCAATGAGTGTTATATAAATAAAACAAAGATGGACTCCTATGTTTACTTCTTCCTAGCAGACTGGGACCTGTTAGTTCCTCTGCTTTCTATTGCCTGGACAAAATTCCTGATGCCTGCAATTTAAAGGAGGAAAGGTTTATTTGGCTCACAGTTTCAGAGGTTTCAGTCCATGGTTAGCTAGCTACGAGGCAGAAACATCAAGGTCAGAGAGCATGAAGGAGGACAGCTGCTAAATTCATGACATCTGTGAGCAAACTGGAGGGGAAAATTCCAAGAGGAAGGGTCCAGGGACCATATATTGTCCTCAAGATCAAGCCCCGCACTTTCTCCAACTATGTCCCTCATAACAGCTAATTTAGCTATGACCTCATTAAAGTTTACACTCATTGATATGGTTAATGCTCTCACAATCCAACCACATCTCCAAGAGTCTCTTATCCAGTCAATTGACAATTAAAATTGACAGACAGCACAAACTGTTATTTTCGATGAACTAAGAGAGATTAGTAGTATAGTTATCTATCTACCATACATATACATAATACATTCATATATGTTTACCAACATATGTACAATCATTTTCTTTCTTCCTTTTTTCCTTTCCCCTATCCCAGTAATTCTGTCATTTTGAACACTTTGTTTCCCTTTCATTAAAATACTTATTGTATATTTTAGATCTTATCACTCTTTCAGATTTTTATTTTTAATTATTTTTATACTAGGGAGACAAATTATATTTATAAATGTGTTTGATTTATTTCACTTATGAATATGGTCTCAAGTTGCCTCCATTTACCTATAAAAGCCTCAAGATTATCTTTTTTATATCTGAGTAATATTCCATTGTATAAAAATACCACATCATTTTTATCCATTCTGCAGTTGATGTGCATTTTGGCTGTTTCCAAGATGTAGCTAATACAAATTATGCTGCTATAAACATGAGTGCACACATGATCCTGTGGCATAACATTTTCAATTTGTCTGGAAAAATACCCAGAAGGGGAATAGCTGGATTAAATGGGACTCCTAATCCTAGTTTTTTGAGGGACCTCCACAATGATTTCCACAGTGGTTGCACCAATCTGTACTTCCACCAGTAGTGGAGAATTGTTCCTTTTTCCCCACAACCCCACCAACATTTGTTATTGGTTGATTTCTTGATGGCAGCCATTCTTTCTGGAGTGAGATGGAATCTCAGTGTTATTTTAAATTTCATTTCTCAAATGACCAATGATATTGAGCATATCTTCATGTATTTATTTGTCATTTGTATTTCTTCATCTGAGAAATGCGTGCGCATTTCAGATGCCCATTTTTAGATTGGGTCTTTGAATTTTGGGGGCCTGACATTTTTCAGTTCTTTATTTGTGCTGCCATTGTTTGAATAATCACTTTTGTGTCTAGATTTTGTTAACTAAACACCTAGTTCTGAGATAACAATATGTAATATATTAATTAATGTTAATTCCCTACTTCTTTTTTGAAATGCTTTATCATTTCTATCCTTTTTTTCTGTTTTGCTGTTTAAAATAAAAAACAATAACCAAAAATTGACAGACATCTGACTGTTTTAAATATATCCCAAATAGGCAGAGTTTTAGCCATTTAGAACCTGCATACTTTGCAACCTTTGCAAAACTGTGCCTACTATCTCAGAGCCATATATATGATGAAAGAATCCAAGCCACTGCTGCTCTTTAGAGATCTCTGGCTCAGAGGCTTCCCATTATGCTGTTAAGCAACATCATACAAACACACAAGACTTTTCTCTGTTTTCCCTCTCTCCTGGATAATATTTGCTTTTCTTCCATTCTGTGTGATGGTCCCTGGCCCTGCACCATGGCCTTTGAAAGGTCTCATGCTGTGAGAACTTCTCCCAATCTCATATAACATAGAAAGGCACTGACATATAGTTTCTTTTGCTCTGTCACTACATTATAGTCATTTAATTTTTCTTGATTAGCTCCAATATGCCCTCCAACTCACTACAAAGGAAAATCAGCCTGGCTTAAATTTCTACCCTTCAAAAAGTTCTCAGTTTGACAGTGGAGTAATGATAAACTCACACAAATATGTGGTCAGTTGATGGTAGAATATTTGGGAGGAGGGAAGAAGTTAGTGGCAGTGGTATATCCAGAACAGCTTCCTACAAGAAGTGGAAATTGAACCAGGTAGTGAGATGAAGAGGCAGAGAATAGGAGATAGATACCAAAAGGTGAATTCAGAGGAACCAGGCCAAACTACTAATAAAAGCTTTAAAATTCTAAATGTTCCAGGCTGGAGATTTAGCTCAGTGGTGTAAGCACCTGGCTGGCAAGCCCAAGGTAGTGAGTTCAGTCCCCAATACAAAAAAAAATTTAAATCTTCTTCAAGGGCACAATAGAGTTATTTTCCCTGACATAGGCCAAATACAGAAAGTCTATTTCTATCAAATGAATCTGTATCTAAATTGTGTCTTAAAGGTGCTTTTATCCCCCTCAATGTTCACTGGACTAAGAGTATTACACATGAAAATGATTTCAGACTAGTAATGTATGAATCTTGATACAGAACAGCTTGATAACTCAACTTGTTCCTGGGTCTAAATAATCCTAAAGAGAAATAACTTTCATAAACTAGGTGGAGAGATTATGTCCCACCATGGCTTTTTAAACATAAAAGAAATGGTCATAAATACTCTTTGATTTCACTGGTAATCACAGTTGTTCTCAGGAAAATAAAGCTATCCTTCCCCTGCTGTCCTCCCATCTTTCCAAAGCATCCCACTGCCCTGATCGGGTTATCCTCCTTGAAACAAAATAGCTTTTAATAAAGTAGGCTGGTGGCAGGGAAAACCTGATATGATCACACACCTGTTATAATAGGATTTAATTCTGCTTCAGATGTGCTAGCTTTAATAAAAAAGAATTGAGCAAATCGAAAATAAATTACATTGAAAGGTCAGGCTTATTGCTTGTACGGTTATGTTAACTCCCCCACTGACACTTTTAGAGACTGTATTTATGAGACCTTTTGATTTTGGAAAGAGAGGTATAAAAGACATCTACAATTTTCCCATTATTTGTAGCAGTATTTCATTTTCAATGTCAATTCCAAGCACTTAACTATGGCATTCTTTAACAGGGATAAATCTAAAAAGTATGAGTTGTTTACAGAATGCTATTATTCAAGATATTAATAAAACAAGATTTTCTATCCAGTGAAAAGTTAGAAAAATCCTTCCAGAGTTTATACACTACAATAATTCAATTTATTGCATGTGGGTGATTTAGTAAAAATATGTTGGCTTCTAATTTGAATGAGCATATTCCTCCTACAAAGCACCTCCTCTACCAAAAGGCGAGCCCTCTTGATTTACTAACTAGGGATGACTATACCAATGACCCACACAGGATTATTTTCCTGATAGTTCTAATGGGGTATTCAAATAAGTGCACAATTGTTTTTCTTTTCTTTTCTCAGCTCCAATTACTTAGAAGTGTTACCTTAAGACAATTCAAATATCCTTCCTTGCTTCTAGGTTAATTTCATGACCCATACATCAAATATAACAAAATGTGGAAGAATAGTTCCATTATTCCCACATTGATAACTATGGCCCAAAGATGAAGACTAAAAGTAATAATAATAAACACTGAGCACTCTTACGGCATTTACTATGTACAGGCTTTGTACTAAGTATTTTAAAATCTTTCATATAATTAGACCTCAAACAACTCTATGATACAGATAGCATTATCACCTTTATCTCATAGAAAATTTAAGTGAGTTGTCTAGCAACACAGTTTTTAATCAGATGTGTTAGTTTTTGTAATCCTGGGGCAAAATAGGAAACATAAAAATCTTAAAGGATAGAAGGTTTATGGTTTCAGAGGTTTCAGTTCATGATCAACTGGCTCTAAGGGAGAAGCATCACAGTGTAAGATATAGCAGAATAAAACTGCTCACCTCATGGTATCCAAGAAACAAAGCTGGGAGAATCCAAGAGAAGATGGCTAGGGATCAGGAACCATATATATAGTCCCCAAGGTCATACCCCTTTGGTCCACACAGACCTACACAGAAATGTGCTTTACTAATCTCTTTAGGCACTCTCAAGTCACTTAAATTGACAATTGAGATTAACCATTGCAGCAGGTAAGCCAAGATGTGAACACCAGCACTCTAACTCCAGACACGAAGTGTCTTGTAGCCTGAACTATCTCATATTATGAATACAGCTACCAATGAAAAAGGCAAGATACTTTTCCCAAAGCTTAGTAGACATACTATCATCTTCTATCTTCTGCCACCCTTTATATCCAGTCTACTCCCCTGTGTCTTGAAGGGAAAGGAAGAAGTTACTGAAATTTTCAATCTACTGTAAAAAGGGGAAGACATTTTCTTATGCCCTCCACCAAAGCCAAGTGAAGTAAAGGTGAGCCCTATAAGACTCTTTCACAAATTGTAGGATGGCCCTTTAAAAAAAGGATACTAGCATTATGTTTCCCATAATACTATTTGTTGAACTGCTTACTTGTTGACCTGTAGACATCTCAGATTTATTTTAACACCTTTGCATAGAAAAGGGGAGACCCCTTAAGAGAGCATTTTGTATGTTCTCTAAAAATGAAGTGTGTATATGAATACTGGGGCTGGAGCCTGCTGTTGACCTAGAGATTATTGAAGATGGAAAACTTTCTAATCTATTCCAGCAGGACATGAAAAGTTTATAGTATAATGTAACTTGGAGAAGGGGGACAGGATGAAACTCCAACCCCAGGTCTCTGCTGCCCTTGAAAGTAGCTCAAAAAGATCACAGAAGTATTATAACTCCATGAACAGGAGAACAGACTAGAAGAGCAAAAACTTTAGTCCTGCCTAGGCAATTTAGAGCCAACTGTCATGGCAGTGCACTTAATGA
>PVJX010048578.1:0-11422 GCA_004027295.1 Dolichotis patagonum
CCAAATGTCATCATGCTGGTTATAAAACAAGTTACTTTTGTCTAAATGTTTCTGTGGAGATTCTGTATAAAAATACATTAAAAGTCAGCATCCTTGGTGTGGTGAATCTGGAGGTGATTGTAAAATGGTTTTAGCATGTGAATTTCTGCTGCTTAAAACAGTTCATCTACTGAATACTCAGAAGGCTGGCAAATCTTTTCCAGGACAATCAGCTTCAGTTTAGCTTTAGCTCATGGCAATTCTAGCAAGCAATAATGAGATGAACCAAGATAGAAACATATTATTGGCTAAGTGTATTTCCATTAAACCAGGAAAATTAAATACAAATTGCTTTGCTAAAAATCATAGTTAAATTTTTAAAAACTATTTATAGTTTTAGATTGTTTTTAGATATTTTAAATAATTGTATTGTGGTAGGACAAGTGGACATCCTAAAATTTAGTCGAGCATGGACCAAGGAGCAGGTTTACTTCCTTTTGAATAAGGATCTCTATTGGCTCTGGCCACCACAGCTGCAGGGCAGCGGGCTAATAATACTTCAGCCTCTTGTGCACAATGGAAAATGTTTGCCAATTGTATGCTCAGTAGCAAGTAGTTAAGTAGCTCCATTTCTTTAAGATCCTAGGAGGTTGTGCTCCGGGCTCATCTAGGCCAATGAATGAGTAACACACAGCAGGTGAGAGAGCAGCAACAACAACAGAACAAAAGTGGGCTGACAATTTAGGGTTTTAGTATATACAGGCTGGACACCTGCTGTAAGGGCCTTCACCTGAATCTGGAGGTGTGATTGCCAGCGGGTAATTCAGGCCTCTGATGAGGTGGAGTAGTGTCATGCTGACCAGAAGGTCAGGCTAGGAGATCTAACACTGAATGTGCTCTCACCTCAGGCATTTGCATCTCCCAAGCTTGGTCATTCTACTTTGTGTCTCTCTTATGATAACGGAATGGGTAATAGCCTCAGGGGACACTGCAGAATGCCATGGTGAGAGGGCGGGACCCACTCAGCTTCTTTTCTAACTGTGGCACATGAAAATGGCCTGAGGCACTGGTGTTCATGTTTTCTTTCACATTGCCTGTATGGCTGTTCACCTGCCACATGAAGTTCAGTGGTAAAGAAAACAAGTCACTCTATGCTGAAAGATAACAGGTGGCCTTCTCCGGGTATACATGTACCTCATTGTGGTCCTCATCACCCTGGCTCTTCCTTTGCAAGGTACTTCCATCCCAAGTTTGGAAGTCAAGGCTCTCCCAAGGGTCTGGTGTAGTCTCCACCTCCTCATACTCATCTGCAGGGATGACGACCTGAAAGGCACCATGGAAAGCCTCAGCCTTAAACCCATATCTCTGAGTTTTGTTGGCAGAAGTGTAGTGAATAGGGATCTTTGGTTTCTGTATTTCTTCCTTCTGTTTCTCCTTCTGTTCCTTCTCCTTACTCTCCCCATTAACTTTACTACTATTATTTTCTCATTTTTCCTTTTTAAATTTTCTCATTTCTTCTTCCCTTCAGAGATTTCAGGAGACTTATCAACATGTAGATAATAATCTCTAGAATGTGGCCAAATAATATTGCTTTCTATTTGTGTTCTTTTAGTTCATGTTGTCTGATTGTGCATTAATAATAGCCAAAACAAGTTGGATTGTAGTATACCACTTAAATGTCATTATGGTCCTGTAACACAGATTCAATTAGATAATTTGAGTTCAGTTGTATGATTCAGGCTAAGGATGATTCAAACTTAAGAGAGTTACAGTTTTTGAAAAAGAGGAAAATTATTAGAATTTAGTACAGAAATTGCTGGCTCAGCAGAGGCATGAGAGGGAAGGAATAGTTTTTAAAAATAAACAACATGTAAATTCTTAGGCACAGAGCAGATTGTGGCACTATTCATGTGGAATGGTGATGGAGTCACCAATGCATAGGAAAAAGTGGACAATTCATATTTTCTCCTTTTTTCTACAAATTTGGACATGTGATATGAGTTTTAGCATCTCCATTTCTCACTAGGAAAAAAGTATTTCTAGGTTTTCAATTTATATGCGGTTGCAAGGAGTGTTCACCATGACAAGCTTCAGAGCATTGCAAAGCTGGTGTCATGTGTACAGATAGTTTTGGGGGTTGTTTCTTTCTGAGATCTTGACTCTGAATGCCATAGGATTTTACTGGAAATTAGTTGCTTTTAAATATTAGTATTTGCTGGAGTCAGGCTATAATTTGCACATCTGAAGAGTATCTGTGAAGGGCAAGCATGAAGAAAGTCATTAACTGTGATATGTTCACTTGACTAACTTAAGGGCTACCTAGTAGATTAACAAATCCCTCAGTGTTTGTGGTATGTAGGCCACAGCCTAAGGAGGTAAGACCGACAGTGTACATGATTGGCATCAACCTTTAAGCTTGTACCTAGAAGAAAAAAAAGGAATAAAAAGAGTCTTGTTTTCCTGTGAAACTCAAACCTTTGCCATTGCCCTTGCATATTGGTCTCCAGTAACTTACGGCTTGCAGTAGCCAGCCATGAGAATTCAGTGGGAATTCTTTAGGAGGGAAAGTAGTGAGAGGAAGGGGCTGGGAACCAGAGGTAACCTCTAAGGTGCTGACTCTGGCTCACTTGGACACACCCACACACAGGTTTCACTCTAACCTAGGCATCTCTCAAGCCAGTAGATTTTACCATAAGTCAAAATATCATGCATTCAGGTGAGAACATTACTGTGAGGAAGTTAGTATGCTGCAAGAAGGGAAGCTGCCAGTCTGTGAGGAGGGAACAACATATTATGGGTAATTTAATGTTCTGAGTCATAGGTGCTCTTTTCTCACCACAGAGAAGTGACTGAGGCTGGGGATACATTGTGCCTATCACTCTGGTCCCCTACTACAATTATTCTTCAGAACTCAGATTTTCTTTGTGACTTTGATAAGGAACTTAGGCTGCTTGTTTCAGGCAGTCAAATTATTTTATTTTCTCACTTTCTCTTTTGTATAATAGTGCTATCATATTCTATGCAATTTTTATCTATTAAAGAACTATATTCTTTATAAGTAGATTAATAAAAGAAAGGCTATGCACCTCTCAAGAAGACAGAGATGGAAGAATGAAGGAACACAAAAAGAGCGAAACGTTCAAGGAACAATATAAAGAAAACCTAGAATGCATGAAGGAGATTCAAAAAGATTACCAGGAAGATTACCAGGAAAAACTCCATTGAAAGTTGGCAAAACTGCTTGAAGGAAGCTAAGGATAGACTATCAAAACTTGAAGACAGGCTTGCAATGTGTGATCCTGAAAGGAAAGATCTCTTAAAAATACCAAGGAAACAGGCAGTAACAATACAAAGGCTAGAAGATGACAAGAGGATCTATAACTTAAGAATAAAACATGTGAATGAATAAGCAGGAGTCAAAACACAGGAATTGCAAAGGTTATTCACAGAAATTACTAAGGAAAACTTCCCAAGCATAGAAAAAGGAAATTATATGCAGATGTATGAAGCATACAGAACTGCAGCCACCTACAACCAAAACAGAGCTACACCTAGACACATAATAATCAAGATCCCAGAAATTCATCACAAGAACCGAATATTAAAAGCCATGAGAGAAAAGAAACAGATCAGCTATAAAGGAAAACCCATCAAAATCATGGCAGACTTCTTGACATAGACCATCAAATCAAGAAGAGCTTGGAGCAAAGTAATTCAAGCCCTGAAAGAAAACAACCTCCAGTCCAGATTGATGTGTCCTACAAAACTCTCACTAGAAATTAATGGAGAAGCGAGATGCTTCCATGACATAGAGGAACTGGGAGAATTTGTGACCACCCACCCAACCTTACAAAAAATACTGAAGGACATTCTAGAGAGAGAAAAATGAATATGAGGATTTCAAGAACAGTGGCATAGAGGCCGTGGAACAGGGCAGACAGTGGAATGAAAGAGAAAAATAGACAACCAATGGCAGAAAAATAAAATAGCAGAAATGAGGAAGCGAAGGTTGGCTGTAATCTCTAACATAGGTGGCCTTGATATATTAACAAAAAGAAACACAGGCAGAGTAGATCAGGAGATCAGGTCCATCGAGATGCACTGCATTGGAAAAATAACCTGAAAGAGGGTTTATGGACACAAAGTCAAATATGAGAAAACAATGCTCTATATGACAGGGAACCAGAGAGAAATAAGGGCAACTCAGCCAGCACCTGTAGATAGGTTGAAAAGACAGGATACTTTTGTGCAGTAGAGAATTACTCAGCTATAACAAAGGAAAATCTTGAGAATCTTATAGGTAAAGGAATACAATTCTAGATCAAGCCCAGGATTCAGAAATTTCAGAACCAGTTATAATAAAGAGCAGATTGCTCCTTCCCAATCTAAAAGCTGAGGGAGTTAGTGGGACCCAAAATAGGCAGTGCACCCTATGGGAGTGAAAGGGGTAGAATTGTCTAAAAAAGGAAGGCAGAGGATATTGTTAATAGGGTAACAAGATAGAAAATCTATGTTATTCTCACCACTCTGCTTAGATGGATTACATGCTGTTCCAGTTTGTCTACTTATACTGGATTTGAGGACATGGTTAGCTATCCCAAAAATAGCAGGACATATTATGGTAATCATCCTTAATTTCCTATCAACTTAATCTTAAGCCATGTATATCTTACACTGTCTTATTATGACTGATTTTATTTGAATCTTGTTTGTTAGAGTGCTATCTTGTGTTGATTGATTTTATTCAAATCTGCTATGATTGATAGCACCAAGTCTAAGTGTATAGGCAACTACACTGAAGATGACAAGATTCACTATGATACCCACTCTGGTTTGATCATTGCCTGCTTTTGAAGTCTTATAATATCTCCAATGCTTCATATCTATTCGTGTTGTTATATACTGCTGAGACATCATGGTAACTATTGTAGATCACATTGTATTGCAGTTTTATGTGACTTTTTTGCTTCATGCTTTTCTAGGAAACATTTTGTTTTGTCTTGCTTTGTTTTGTTTTTCCCTGTAATACAGAAAGGAAAGATATTCATGTAGAGACTCATGCATGTGTACAGCTTATAAACAGTTTAGGAGAACCAATTATATAATGCATGATGAAATGAACAACTACTTTGAAGAAAAAGAGACACTACCCAGTGCTGATTTCATAACATCACGATGTGAACTCCAGCAATACTGTCATTCTTTGTTAGAGTGATTTTAGCCTGTTTTGTTTTGTTTATGTTCAACATACATAAACATATGGACAGCTGTTTTGAAGAGAATGAGAGACACTATGACAGCCATTCTTGGCTTCCCCCAGTGTTTGTTCTTGAAGACCTGAAACACCTTCTTCATCCTGTTCAGATCAGTTCCATACTATGTTGTCCCATGTGAATTCCCTGTATGTGACGAATAGGACAACTATTTGGAAGAAAACAGGAGTCAATATGATAGATAGTGACCATCTCCGATTGTCTTGCTTTGAATTTTTTTGTCTCTTACATTGCTTTCTTGTTTTCCACTTTGTTCTGTTTTGTTGTGTTTAATTTTACCCTTTTGATATAATTTCATGTATGTTTAAGTGTGTAAAATGGATGACCATGTTACGGTTTTTGTTATATCATGGAGCAGAACTGTTAACAGTCTCACTGTTTGAATGCCTACTTTGTATGTTTTGATTTTGTAATTTGAACTATTTCCAAGACATCAGTATGTAATTTATCACGTAATGATTTCTTAGTGTTTTTTGTTGTTTTCCTTTTTTCCTTGGAATTCTGTATTGTTACTACCCTTTATTCTGTTTTGTTTTGTTTTGTTTTTTTTCTCTTTAATAATAAAAAACGAGAACGATATTCTCTTCTTGTCATGCTTTTATTTTGTATGCTGACAAGTTGTACATTCAGAGATAAAGTATGAGGAAGTCTGTGTCAGGAAGCCAACTTCCTCACTCAAATTTATGCCACATGCCTTTGTGTATTTCCTTCCTGATCTCACCAGATGCAGGTTCTTTGGATTTGAGGATTTTTTCCATGTAACATGGAATTTAGAACTGTGGGAGTTCAGTTGTGATCATACTTTCTGGGACATTATAGAAAGAGCCCTGTGAACAGAGTGAGAATGCAGAGGCAGCTCTGAAATGCTAGGACCAATCCTGTGTCAGTCCTGTGATCTGCCAGTCTGGGCCAAATCAGCACGCTGGGAGGAAGCATGGGCTGGGGAGAGTTTGGTGAGAATCTATGATTTCAGCTTCCTGCATACAGTAATGCATTGTTTCTCATGTTCTTTCTTGGCGCAGTGAGCAGGAAAAAGAGCAGCCTGGCATCAGTGAAGAAGAGTGAGCTGTATGAACGATCCAGTCCAGCACACAGGCCAGAGAAGGGAATCAGCCTCTGTCAGGCACCCCAGGGCATTGCTGAGAGCGCCCTCACCTGGACCACCCTGACTTGCTCTGTACATTCTACTGAAGCATCTACAGGGAAGAATCCTGGGAGATTCTCAATTCTAGAACCACGTGGGGAGAAGCTAAAGCTGGAGATTGATCATACCTGTGGGGCTAAAGCCAAATCAGCTCTGGGAACATGGAGAGCCTGAGGTTAGCCAAATAAACAAGCTCTTCCAGCTTTGAGATTGTAAGGGGGCCAAGCAAGCCAGGCACACAATGTGCTGGGCAGGTGGGTTGAAATTGACATCATCCTCCTGAGAGCGTAAATAAAGGTGCTAAGTGGTGAGCATTTCTTTTCCTCCCAGCCAGAGAGAAGGCTCCACCTGACCCCAGCTTTCTCTCTCTCACCTTTATTTCTCCATCCTCTCACTGCCCCTCCTGGCTGGCAACCTCTAGACCTGCAGCCGGATGCTTCAGAACTGGTGATTGTGCAGTGCTGAGGGAGCCAAGACAGCAGGGAGTTTGCAGTGAAGGCACAAGTTTAATTTGAGTGGGCAGAAAAAGGCTTGAAAGGACGAAGGCCATCCTTTTATTGAATCTCCCTTTATTGAATTTTTATTGAGTCTTTGGTCCCATGTGTCACCATCACTGATATACTTTTGTTTCTTCTGGAACTTTCCATGGGGCTGAGACAGTAATTTGACAAAAGTGTAGAATATAGAATCAAACACACAAGTTGTCCACTCAACATGGTCTTCACTTTGATGCTAGTAACTTCCAAAACTTCCAAACATTTCTTCAGATTTCTGAATTTATTACAGGTAATTATGAAGGCGATGAAATTCTGATAAAAAAGTTTAGCATTAACTGTAATTAGCCTCACTTGTAGGGCACACGGCACCCATGTGGTATATACCTAGCAATGCAATGCACATACATACATACATACATACTTACATACTTACATGCATACATGTTCCTCATGTAGCTTAGAATGCCTCAAAAATGGAAACGATGTTATCAATTTAAAGAAGAGAACACGCCAGTAGTCTTGCAAAAATCATCTTCGAGAAGGGGCTTCCTGTCCACTCCACACTCCTAGTCCCTGAACATCTTTCACACTTTCGTGATTCATATCAGTGGAAAGAGAAGAGCAACGTCTCACATAATTGCTGTAGTCTATGATTGGTTTAGTTTGTAGAGCATTTGTCATTTGAATGACATGGGGGATGAGGTAGGATGTCTAGTGAAAACCCGACAATATATTAAACAAAGCCCCAGATATAGGACTGCAGGCATATTTATGGTAAGGCATGAAAAGCTGTGGATTTGTGCACATGTTTGTGTGTGTGTGTGTCTGATGTATGTGTTCTGTGTAGTTTGTGTGGTATGTGTAGAATGTGTGTAGTGTGTGGTGTGTGTGTTGCATGTGTGATGTGAGTGTGAAACAGATCAGCCAACAGAAGCACACCATTTCTTTCCATGATCTAATAGAATTAGTAGTACAAGTATCTTAGCTATCTTGTGTGTGTGTGTGTGTGTGTGTGTGCATGTGTTTATAAGTATTTTTTCCCTTTCCTTCTTTTGTCTTTATGCCCATCTCAGTTCTATTATTGGAGCAATTTCTTTCCCTTTCACAATATCTGTTGTAACTTTTGGATCTTTTTACTCTTTCATTTTCTTACTCAAGGCAGACAATATGATGCTTACACATGTGAATCTGATTTATTTCACTTGAGTATGGTTTCTAGTTGCAAGAATTTACCTATAGAAGCCTCCAGTTTATCTTACCTCCTAGCTAAATAGTGCTCCATTGTATAAAAATTCCACATCTTTTTAATCCATTTCTCAGTTGATTGGCATTTGGGTTGTTTCCAAGATTTAGCTATTACAAATTGTGCTCCTATAAGCAGGGGTGCATATATATCGCTGTGGTATGATGCTTTAATTCTGGAAAATACCCAGAATGGGAATAGATGGGTCCATTCGGACTTCTAATCGTAGTTGTTTAAGGAATCTCCACACTAATTTCCACAGTGATTGCAACAGTCTACACTCCCACCACGAGTGGATGAGAGTTCCTTTTTCCCCACGGTCCCCCAGAATTTGTTACTGGTTGATTTCTTGATGATAGCCATTCTTTCTGGGCTGAGGAAGAATCTCAGTGTTGTTTTAATTTGCATTTCTTGAATGACCAGTGACACTGGTCATTCTTTTCATACATTTCAACATCTTTTCATACATTTCTTTGCTAATTTGTGGTTCTTCTTCTGAGAAGTATGATTGGATCTCAGATGCCCACTTTAGAGTATGACTTCTTTAAATTGTGAGGGTCTGATGTTTTAAAAACTTCTTTATATGTCCTAGATAGAAGTCCTTTGTCTGAAGGACAGTTGGCTAAGAATTTTTCCCAATTTCTGGGTTTTCTTTTAACTCTATTAGTCATCTCTTGTGACACATACAAAGTTTTAGTAAAATGAGTTCCCAGTAGTTGACTCTAAAGTATTTCCCATGTAGTTGGGCTTTTGTTCCTGAACTCTCTGCCTACACATTTGTCTTCAACATTTGCACCTACTTTGTCTTTCAGCAGATTTAGTGTTTCTGCTTTAATGTTTAGATCTTTCTTTGATCCATTTTGACTTTAGTTTAGTGCATAATGATAGATACAGGTATAGTTTTATTCTTCATCATGTAGACATCCAGTTTTTCCATAACTTTTTTTTCACTTTGACACTTGCAAATTTATAGTAAGGTATATTATATTTTAGTAATTCACTTGCAGGGTTGATTTATTACACCAATGTGATTATTCAGTGTACCAATGGTTCACAAATGACTATTTCAAAAACATTGCATGAGGTGGTTCCATTTTCCATTTACCCCAGTTATGGTGTATTTTGCAAATTAGACTTGTGCCCACAACAGTATTGCTTTCAAAATGTCCTCCCTTTATCTTCATTGTAAATATCTTATAAGTTACTGACAGAGACAACTATTGCCTGCTAAATCCTAAAGAAATAGTTGTGAGATTCACAGTATACCACTAGAGGATCTAGAAGCATGGAAAGCTATACTTCACCAGCTATTCCTCTAATGGAAACACATCGACAGTAGATAGTGGTCAACAGAGGACATTTGATTACTATCTGTGGTTTTAGTACTTGTCCATTAGTGAGCTAGCTGAGAAACCATTTCCATTTGTTGAAGAGACTGTCTTTCTTCCAGTGAATATGTCTGGTTCCTTTGTCAAATTCAAGGTGGTTGAGTGTGTTTGCAGTTGTTATTGCATCTTCAATTCTGTTACACTGATCCTCAGATCTCTTTCTTTTTGCCAGTGTCCTACTGATTTTATGACACTAGGTTTGTAGTATAATTTCAAGTCAGGGATTGTGATGCCTGCTGCCTTGCCTTTGCTGTCCAGGTCAGCCTTTGCTCTTCCGGGGCTCTTCTGGTCCAGATGAATTTTAAGAATGTTTTTTCTAAATCCCTGAGGTATGTTAATAGTACTTTGAATGGGGTTACTTTAAATCTGTATATATTGTTGTTATTTTAAATGTTGACACGGAGTCTCATTATTTTTCCTAGGCTGAATTTGAACTTGTGATCCTCTTGCCCCAGCCTCCCACAGTGGTGTGATCACAGATGTAGATCACTAAGTCCAGCTAAGGTGAGGGTTTTATACTTATTCCTGTATCCAGAAATCACAAGTGCTTGGGTAAATTAAACTAACTATTGACTAATAGTCACTAACTATTGACTTGCATATCCAGAATTTTGCAAATTTGTGTACACTGACAATGCATGAGGGCCAGTCTTAGAGACATCCTTGAATTCCTCTGCTCTAGGTAAGTGTTTGTAAATTTGGGATTAATCATATGTGTTGTATTTTTTGAGATGTACTACTCCCTGCCAGATTCTAAGTAGGGAATCTTAGACTATCTTAATTTCCCAAGCAGGAGGTACGTCCATTCCTTCTTGTCACAAGCCACTCTAAGTCAGTTCTTTCAGTTTTACTATAGGGTGACTTGGTGTGCCATGTTTTGACAAAATCAGGATGGTGACTCATGATGAAACCCAAGAACACATGATGTGGGCAGTGTACACTGTACCACAGCACACAAGGCAAGGACTGGACTATGAAACCTTTGGGATTCTGGTAACTCTGGGGTTGTGTTAGAAAGTGATCCCACAATTTTCTTTGGATAGTTGCTTAGTGTTTAGCAAACATACACATTAGTACTTCAAAGGGAAATTGTGAAAAGCTGGAGGTCATCTGTCCAATGACTAGGTGAGTATGGATCTCTGCTCATATCAGAGCCTGTAGATGAGAGAACAGTTCCCCATTCCCAGTCATCCTGAGAGGATGACTGGGAAGGGGGTAGGCAGGATGCTGATGGAAATTCCCCCACTCCTCTCGTTGCCCTGTATTGCCCCTGGCAGTGCAGTACCTGTGTGCAACGGGAGTAACATGTCAGCTCAGAAGCGTGTTTAGCCTTGTGTGTGTGAGATCCCAGGTGGACAGTGGCAAAGCGGGCTTCTTCCCTAACCTGCTTCCATTTGCTTCCTTTGCAGCAAATTGCTTGTAAACACTAGAAATTACATCAAGTATTTTAAAGTGTATTTTTGTAATTTCACCATAAATTTGGGATTTACTTTTTTGAAGACTGAGTAGAGAATTGATTACTTCAGAAGAAAAGAAGACAGGGGATTTAGCTCAGCAGTACAAGCACTTGCCTGGAAAGCACAAGGTTGTGAGGTTGATCTCTGTTACCCAAAAAAAATCCAAAAAACAAAAACAAAATGAAACAAAAAAGAAAGAAGAAATAATGAAAAAAACTAGAAATGTAAATGATTTATTTTTAATTTAGCATAAATGTGTGTAAGATCCACAGAATCTTTTAGCAGGTGAACTGATCACTTGTGGTTACTGCTTATGCATCCCTGATTTCATTTAAATTCTCCCAAAGGGCCACAAATTATAGTTTTTGGAAGCTCTTTGTACCTTGACAATCTTCAAGCAGAATGTTACATGGCCTCAACTCTGAAATTCTGAGTAAGTTA